>JAWQFJ010002032.1:107500-110000 GCA_034096865.1 Theodoxus fluviatilis
TGGGGCGTGTTTCACTTGCACCCTGTCGCTGCTGTAGAGATATATGATCGCGCAGACTGCCTTTCCCATGTGTCGTTTCCTCAAGCATTTGTGTGCGTGTTTGAGATCACACCAAATTTTAGAGTTTATTCATTTAATGTATCATGCACTGTTTGTAGTATTGAATAGGAACGTAGTGTTTATCATTATCAACCATCCCATATATGGCAACCCGCACTCCGTGAGTTGTAAACAATAATATTAATGGAAAATGATGAATAAGTGTCTGATTCAATTGGCGCTTTAAATACTTCAACTGCCATTCATTTCTATACGAATCACTTTTGGAATTCATTCATTGACGCAGGTTGAGCTTCGATTAACGCACTTTCCAACGGAGTGGAGTTTGCCATATGTGATTGTTGATTTAAGCTTCAAATAGTGTTTAGAAGCTGTCATGTAACACAATTTCGCGTCCACTGGCCATCCCGTGTCCATGCTCTGACTTAGGAATTTCGCTTGCCCTCGCTCAGGTCCGGGTAGTGGCTATTTAAAGCCAGTGGCTAACAGTACACAGGACACACAACACAGAGAGAAGGGAGTGCAAGCCACAGGACAGAGAGAGATAGACGAGGCAGCGGCAGAGCGAGAGGTCACGGGAAGGTCATTCCGGTGTACAGCTATTATGCCTGCAATGCCCTGAATTGCCTTGTTACCATGAATAAAGACTGGAAAAGCTGACGCCAAGCCTTGCTTGTCTGCTGACCACTCGAGGAGTCAAGGGAGAGAGGCACACTGCCTCTACTACACGCCATGCCTGCCCGCCCAGCTCGACCACACACGCCCTCATGCTTACTGGCGTGAAAGGAACCCGGGGTCGGTCCTGCTGAAGGGGTAGAGAGAAGTCCAAACGTCTCTCTATAGCCCCACCCTGCGCCTAGGCCCACACCAACAGAAGCCCCCTGTCTACAACTGGTGTCAGAAGTGGGATGTAGGTGTTGAAGCAGGACCACCACCCCCGTACTTCATCTGGCGTCGTCGGCAGGATGCCAGGAGCATCTCCCTCCAAGCTCACCCTTCAAAAATGTCCAGGAGGTATGGGATGAAGTGATGATGGAAGCAGTGCCTACTTTCAGAAAGAATACAATGGTTTGCAAAGAATACAATGGTTTGCTAAGGCACTTGCCCGCTCTTCCTCATCGTCTTCACCCCTCACCTCCCTGTGACATGTGAGCTGCTGCAACAGCTGCCCTGACTCGCCACCCCACCATGTCCGGACAATCCCGTGGGTCCTGCCACTCTCCTGTGGCCGCAGCCGAGGATGCGGGTTCCAGTGGGGCGACATCGCCCCAGGCCCGGCGGGTGTGGGTCGGTCCTTTCGCCTGTCCCGTCCCATTTTGGCGGCGAGGGCTAGGTGAACTTCGTGGTGGTGGTGGGGCTCGCATTGCAGGCCTACCGCTTCAAGGGCCCCGCTGCCACTAAAGTTCACCTTTCGACACCTCGACGGACCAGCTAGGATGGAGGAGGAGCTGTTCAGGGGGAATCCAGGACCCCCTGGAGGCATTTTCGGGCTAGCCTCTTCCACTCCTTCCCCTCAGGGCGTCAGGGGACTGGGGAGAGTTTGTGGCAGGACTGAAGAGATTCGAGACTTATGTATGATGGAGCTGTGACTGTAGAGGCACTGCCTCGCTCCACTCGTAGCAATGTTGGCCAAGCACCCACTCGATGTGGACATGATGCCTTTTGACTTGGTTGACAATGTGACTTTGAGGACACTATGAGAACTATAAATGTGTAAAAAATGTAGACTTCTTTTTTTCGTGGACTATCCTGGACTTATCAAGCTCCCGTGAGTATACATGTATATAACTCTACTGTTGCATGTTTTGATTTTTGTAGATGTGTTATAAACTGCGTGTATTGCCTGTAACATTATAAAGTAACCAGGCATGAAGTCTGCTGTCACTATTTTGTTCTTTGGAGAGATCCAGAGAATGGTTTGTAATTTGTCTTCACTCGTTGTGTAAATGCATTTTTGAAATGTGTTTGTCAAAATCTGGTTATTATGGTGGGATTTGCAAATGATGCTTTGCTATTTTTGTGGAATTTGTAATGCCATGTGCGCATTGCTGGGTATTGTCTTCAGTAATACCATATGTATCACTGTGTCGCTAGTGATTGAGGAAATTCCCATGGTTGTTCATTGCTGAGGAATTTGTAATGCCATGTGCGCATTGCGGGATGATGCTTTGCTATTTTTGTGGAATTCGCAATGCTGTGTGTTCATTGCGGGGGTATTGTCTTGAGTGGAAATACCATATGTATCACTGTGTTGCTAGTGATTGAGAAAATTGCAATGGGTGTTCATTGCTGAGGAATTTGTAATGCCATGTGCGCATTCGGGGTGTTGTAGTGCTAAGCAACGCCACTTTGTGTCATTGTGTGCATCTAATTGAAGGGTTAAGACCGCTTTTAGCTTGCACGGTTTGTGTGTCTAGCCATGTCGACAACACACTTGTTG
>JAWQFJ010002032.1:115000-125000 GCA_034096865.1 Theodoxus fluviatilis
CGGATGACGTCAGCAACAGCAGGCATGACGTCAGAGAAGGTATGGCTGAAGAAGGGGAGGATGTATTATTGACGTTTCAAGAATATCCTCAGTATCAGAATCATTGTAATGATTGTTCTTTTCGCTAAATGTCTTAACAGCTGTTTTTATTACTATACAACGCTAGTTTGTGTTCATCTCTACAAATATGCATGTGTATTTGTGCGTGTTTTGTATATGTACTCGTGCAGTACAACAACAAGCGAATTCATATCACTGTCATGCACACAGGTATGACTGATTTCGTTTTCTCGTGGGTGTATTGCGTAGCAATGATCTCCTTCGCACTCCGGACTGCCTTTCAATGCACGATGCAGTGAGCCAGTGGTCTACATGGAAGTCATTAAGTGTATTGCGTAGCAATGATCTCCTTCGCACTCCGGACTGCCTTTCAATGCACGATGCAGTGAGCCAATGGTCTACATGAAAGTCATTAAGTGTATTGCGTAGCAATGATCTCCTTCGCACTCCGGACTGCCTTTCAATGCACGATGCAGTGAGCCAGTGGTCTACATGGAAGTCATTAAGTGTATTGACGTAGAGTAGGCACGTCGTTGCGAGAGCAGAGCATCATTGACAACGTCCTTCCTCTCTTGGTGCTCTGAGCTACAAGCAAAACTACACTCCCAATTCACTGTTCCAGGTGGAACAGGGGACGAAGCCTCGTCGTTGCCATGGAGATACAGACGTGGAAGCGGAGAGAGCGAGCAGGCATCCGGGGACAGTGAGCACTACCTTTCCATCCGACTGGTCAGGCACAGCCTGCCCCCCAGCACCCTGGCCCCCCACTACTCCAACCCCCAGGACGACTACCTGACCCCCGTGCACATGGATGTGAATTAAGGGAAGGTGACGGGGCATAACAATGACGTCAGTCAACAAATTCCCCCGGACTGGGCGAGAGAATCCTGAGTTCGTATGCATGAGAGGGAAGGAAGAGTCCTCAAGAGCAAGACTTACTACTGAAGGAAATGTTATGGAAATTAGGTCAGACGTTACTTGCTATGCATAGACGATAGTCTGCGTTATAGTTGTGACTGTGGAGGTATGTAGTATCTAGCTGGGGGAAGGGGGGGGGGGGAGGACTCCCTGGAATCCCACCTTTGTGCGCATGTGCAGATATATTTGGCTGTCGTGTACTTTTTGAAAGATAACGTCTTTGTGCACATGTAAGCTCTCCTGCAACTCATCTGCAATTTCCAATATTTCGTGGCGGCGAAATCTAAATTTGTTATAGATTTCCTAATCATCGAATGAATCTAACGGGATCTTTCGGTCTCTAAGTGTTTTGTCCTGCCTCCTTCATTGCTGTTGCCAATCAAACACTATAAAGACCTTCGTACGCGAGGCGAGTTTGCCCTGCCGATCTCGCAAGCGTCATTGTGGCAGCCAATCAAGGCTGGCTATATCGGAGCAAGAGCGTCAATAGAGCATTGGGAGATATTTTGTCAGTCCGTGAGTGGCGTGTGGAATTGCCTCGTGTGCGACGCGCTTTACGAAGGCTGCCATCTTTTGTGTTGACAGAAAGTCCTTGCTCCAACGGCAGCTCGCACTTTTCCCGCCAAATACGTGAGATCCTAGCGTACGTCGACACACATTTCCTTATTTACAAAAATAAAGCAATTTGATATGAACAGGTTGTTTTTTTCACAACAAAAATGCAAATTAAATGTATCGTTTTCATGGCATCAGAGGAAATAAGCTTTGTACACAATGTCAGCAGATGCTCAGGCGTTTAGGTGTGACGACTAACATTTCCATTTTTTAAATGTAGGAGCTAACACGACCTATTCATGCAATCAACATACGGCTTAGATGAAGTAATGTTGTTACTTGCTTACAATTCTTTGAATGGGTTTCAAGTATTATTTTTAATCCCCCAGCGTTTTCTGCACGAACCGAAGACAACAATGGCGCCTAAACTCCCTGTAACTGCAACTGTACTCGTGGGTCCAGGCTGAAGTAGAAGTTTGGGCTATTTTTCTACATCGTTACTTGTGACGGCACCACCACTTTTGACTCAAGCATCCCTAAGTAGTTTTTTTACTTGAATACTTACTCACATAGTAAGACGTTACTTCCCTTTCATGCATACGGGCCCTGCAGAGGAAGGCAGAAGGAGGTCGTCTGTCAAGATTGCCTGTCTTGTAGAGAAGCGCACTTCTACTGACAGGAGTTCAGCTGAGGACTTCAAAGTGGAAATATTTCCAAATTGCACATACAATTGACAGTGCAGATTCGCCCTCGGCTAACGTCACATCAGACAGCGCAGTTATTTCCCTTGAAGTATTGACACATCGTAGTCAGGTGTCCAACTGAAAATAAATTATGGTTTCGTCTTCAGCATGCTGGTGTCGTATGCCTAAGATTCAAGAATACAGATCACGAGGATTTTTCAAAGCAAATGTTCGTACACATATGTGTAAACCTGATATTCTGATAAGTACTACATTTTATTATTTGAAGTGTTTTGATGTTTTATTACGTATATCATCCATCATGTAGATTTCAAGTTTCACGACGAGACATGAGCCATGTCAGGTTGTTGAAATGACCACGAATTAAATTCGGTGGTAAGTTTGATTTCATATCTTGGCACTACTTTCTATGACCTCTCGGACAGACGAGTTTTACTCGTGGCTGCTGGTGCTGGTAGATATCCCTTGGTCAGCACGAATCCACGGTGACGGAGCTTTGGAGTTCCTCCTCCACTACTTCCGCCATGGTTTGCCCCCTTTGCACAGCACCACGTGATTGCAAATTTGTTTGTGTTTATACTGCAGCTTTTCAGCCGTCAACAAATGCTTACACCCCTTACTTCAGCCCCCTTGTCACTGGACCACAGGACTCTCTTGTCAACATCACCTCCACTTCCTGGGGAGCGTGCAAAGTCGTCCCCCACTCCGTCTTCCGCTGTCCATTGCGCAGCTTACTATCTGGCAAAGGGATGATGATGACAACGACGACGATAATTGTGATGATGACGACGACGACAACAATGACGACGACGGTAGCAGTAGCGGCGACGATGATGATGATGACGATGATGATGATGATGACGATGATGATGATGATGATGATGATGATGATGATGATGATGATAATGGAGATTATGGTCTGTCAGCTCATGCTGGCCATGTAAGGCCACTGATGAAAGAAAATCACTCGTGCTGCTTAGAGTGAAAGTAAGAGAAGTCTTGCAATCCTTTGTACTTTGTCTTGGGCGAGTTTTGTAGGGAGACGGTGTGGGTGTGTGCTTACCCCGAACCCAAAGGGAGATACAAAGTGGAGACTTTATTTGCTTATGATGACATATGTCATTTGCAATGTGCCCACCCTTTATTAGCAACGTTGACCGCCCATTTGCGTAATGTGCAGGTTGCTATTCCTGGAGTGCCCTCGTGTGTTGATTTCTGTTTCTTGGTCATGCCCTGTTTCAATGTGTGACTTCAGTGGATCAAATATCTCTCCATAGCCTGATTTTTGCATCGGCTTTCTTCCATTTGCACTTGTCACAGTATGAATATTAAACCTCTTATTACTGATGGTGAGCTTTGTTTGTTTTTATGTTTTGCTTCCTTTAGTCTGTATGTGTGTGCACTTTCGAGTTCATAAGCACATAGAGATGACAGTGAGGGGATTTAAAGCAATTTTCACTTTATATCTTAACTGTATGGGTGTGTTACATATAAGTATGGCTATGTGGTGGGCAGATGAATTAGAATAAGACTACAATGCCAAACTATAATTAGCATGTCTGAGTCGAGGACCCAACGTCATCAAATTATGTCAATGTCGTGAAGGGATGTCCCCATTTTTAAATAGTGCCATTTAATCCCCTGCTTGGCAAGACCAAGGATCTTGAGGGGGATCTCTGCCTCCCCCCCCCCCCCTGACTGTACGTGGGCTCTAGGCATCTCCCAGGCAGGCCATGAAGAACAAGCTGTCACCAAGAACCAAACCCAGCGCCTGGGGAAGCCAGGAAGAAGACAGCAACAAGAACCCCCAAGGGACCTTCGTAATCGTCCCTGCAGTCCCAGTGATCAGGACATTGTCGCCTATGAGTCCTGGCAAGCTGACGAAAGGTCGTCGCCCTACCTATCTACTGAGCAATGCAACCATTAAACTATTACTATGGCGCTGCTTCGCGATCGAGGATGGGTCGACGCTGCTGTCCACGTCCACTGCAGACACGTTGGTGGCCGTAGAGACCGATGCAGGACCGGCAAGCGTCGGCAAGCGCCCGCAGGGGAAGGTCTGGTCAGGGTCTAGCATGATGCCCTCTGGGTTATTTCTCCTCTGGCGCTTCTCCCTCAGTGTGTCCCTGCGGGAGCTCTCCAACACTGCCGTGGCTTTATTGATGGTGTGGCGCCAGGCATTTCTGTCAGCAGCGACGGAGGTCCACTGTCGAGGATCGATGTTGCAGGAGATGAGGGCTTTCTTGAGAGAGTCTTTGTATCTCTTTTTCGGGCTCTCTTTGTCACGTCGACCAGTGGAAAGCTCACCAAATAGTGCTACTTTGGGCAGGCGGTGATTTTCCATTCTGGAAACATGGCCTGCCCAGCGCAGCAGATATCTCAAAAGCATGGTCTCTATGCTGGTGAGTTGATACCTGCCTTTGGTAGGTTGTATAAGAGAGTGTGGAGCAACAAACACCTAAAAATGACACTAAAAGCAGTGTATACAGAGCCGTTGTCCTTACCACTCAGAATCCTGGGTCCTGTACCAGCGACGCCTGAGGCTCTTGGAACACTTCCACCAACGCTGTATTCGTACGATCCTGGAGATACACTGGAGCGACTACATCACAAATGTGGAAGTTTTGGAACGGTCTCAACTCACCAGCATGAAACTATAGACCTATGCTGGACACCTCCTCTGCATCACATTCGAAGCAATCAGCCTCTTTATTTGATGAACGAACACAACGGACTTTGTTTGTAAGGCAATTAGTAGCTACCATTGACTTTGATTATTTGCTGTTTCGTCCATTCTGTTGACCCTCGTGTTTGCCCAAGTGAATGGACTTAAGGTGTCCACTCTGACTGCCAGTGATTCTGTGCCCTTCTGCAAGTTTAAGTGGAGTAACTGGCACATGAATGTTGCGTGACAAGCCACTGATGTTTAACTCCTAGATAGCATACAGCTTGTAGCTCTGTCCCGTAGCAGTGATTACTGGAATTTTTGCATTTGTGCATGTTTATTTCTCTTGTAGTCCGCAAAGTTTCACGCTGTTCAGGCGCGCCCCATGTAGCACGTTTATTGTTCACAGCCTGTAGCGGTCAAAATAGTAACCCGTGAAAAACAGTACCCGGAAGTCATCGCAGAGTTATCTGCGAGGGACGTGCTTTATGCAATTTACCGCTCCTGCACCTGTTCTTCGCATGGAATATATTCCGACAAACGACGCATTAGTTGCTTTACGAGGTTTTGGTGCATTTGTGTAGTTTAACACATGATGTAGCGTTCAAAAAAGTTTTTCCCCGTGTAAAGCCGTCTCCCCTGCCGGAAATAATATGGGAGTCACCTCCCTGTAGTCTGTTTGTAGTCTGGTTTTATAAAACGCGACCGTTGACTGACTTGGCACGCCCGGGGAGTTATGCTAAGATCCGGCCGCGTAAATATATCTGCGTTTTGTGACAAACGTCTTGCTCGGCGGTACTGTACTCCATGCACCTTAACGGTGCGCGTGATTCGGGTGTAATCTTAAGCTAAACGACGTTCCGAATGTTTCCGACTTCGACCATTTCAGCAGCGCCAATAAACGTCGTTTAGCTTAAGATTACACCCGAATCACGCGCACCGTTAAGGTGCATGGAGTACAGTACCGCCGAGAAAGACGTTTGTCACAAAACGCAGATATATTTACGCGGCCGGATCTTAGCATAACTCCCCGGGCGTGCCAAGTCAGTCAGGCGGAGTGGCGGGTGCCGTCTCTTTTTAGAGTGGAATTCTCAGCACGTCCCTCGCAGATAACTCTGCGATGACTTCCGGTTACTGTTTTTCACGGGTTACTATTTTGACCGCTACACAGCCGCAGTAGGCGAGTTTTCCATTTCCCGTGAAAGTTATCCAGGGAGGACAGATTCTACACTGCCTGTGCTAGGCTAGTAACTGCCAGTTTCCCATTAAGGACAGCTTCTACACTGCCTGTGCTAGGCTAGTAACTGCCAGTTTCCCATTAAGGACAGCTTCTACACTCTCTGTGCTAGGCTAGTAACTGCCAGTTTCCCATTAAAATTCTCCAGGGAGGACAGCTTCTACACTACCTGTGCTAGGCTAGTAACTGCCAGTTTCCCATTAAAGTTCTCCAATAAGGACAGCTTCTACACTCCCTGTGCTAGGCTAGTAACTGCCAGTTTCCCATTAAAGTTCTCCAATAAGGACAGCTTCTACACTCCCTGTGCTAGGCTAGTAACTGCCAGTTTCCCATTAAAGTTCTCCAGGGAGGACAGCTTCTACACTCCCTGTGCTAGGCTAGTAACTGCCAGTGTCCCATTAAGGACAGCTTCTACACTCCCTGTGCTAGGCTAGTAACTGCCAGTTTCCCATTAAGGACAGCTTCTACATTACCTGTGCTAGGCTAGTAACTGCCAGTTTCCCATTAAGGACAGCTTCTACACTCCCTGTGCTAGGCTAGTAACTGCCAGTTTCCCATTAAGGACAGCTTCTACACTCCCTGTGCTAGGCTAGTAACTGCCAGTTTCCCATTAAAATTCTCCAGGGAGGACAGCTTCTACAGCTCCTGTGCTAGGCTAGTAACTGCCAGTTTCCCATTGAAGTTCTCCAGGGAGGACACTGCCTGTGCTAGGCTAGTAACTGCCAGTTTCCCATTAAAGTTCTCCAGGGAGGACAGCTTCTACACTCCCTGTGCTAGGCTAGTAACTGCCAGTTTCCCATTAAGGACAGCTTCTACACTCCCTGTGCTAGGCTAGTAACTGCCAGTTTCCCATTAAAGTTCTCCAGGGAGGACAGCTTCTACACTGTCTGTGCTAGGCTAGTAACTGCCAGTTTCCCATTAAAGTTCTCCAGGGAGGACAGCTTCTACACTGCCTGTGCTGGGCTAGTAACTGCCAGTTTCCCATTAAAGTTCTCCAATAAGGACAGCTTCTACACTGTCTGTGCTAGGCTAGTAACTGCCAGTTTCCCATTAAAGTTCTCCAGGGAGGACAGCTTCTACACTCCCTGTGCTAGGCTAGTAACTGCCAGTTTCCCATTAAAGTTCTCCAGGGAGGACAGCTTCTACACTGCCTGTGCTAGGCTAGTAACTGCCAGTTTCCCATTAAAGTTCTCCAGGGAGGACAGCTTCTACACTCCCTGTGCTAGGCTAGTAACTGCCAGTTTCCCATTAAAGTTCTCCAATAAGGACAGCTTGTACACTACCTGTGCTAGGCTAGTAACTGCCAGTTTCCCATTAAAGTTCTCCAGGGAGGACAGCTTCTACACTCCCTGTGCTAGGCTAGTAACTGCCAGTTTCCCATTAAAGTTCTCCAATAAGGACAGCTTCTACACTACCTGTGCTAGGCTAGTAACTGCCAGGATCACGTCACGACTGGATTCTGCAATTCAGTCCTGGCGAGTCTTCCGGCAGAACAAATAAACCGTCTGCAACGAGTTCAAAACAGTGCGGCACGTCTGGTTCTTATGAAGGGCAAGCGCGATCATGTGACGCTCCTCCTGAAACATCTACAAAGGCTTCCCGTTAATTTCCGCTGCCAGAGGAGGAGGAGAGAGGAGGAGGAGGAAGAGACAGGAGAAAGGAGGAGGAGGAGAGAGGAGGAGGAGAGAGGAGGAGGAGAGGGAGGAGAGAGGAGGAGGAGGAGGAAGGAGGAGGAGGAGGAAGGAGGAGGAGGAGAAAGGAGGAGGAGGAGGAAGGAGGAGGAGGAGGAAGGAGGAAGGAGGAGGAGGAGGAGGAGGAGGAGGAAGGAGGAAGAAAGAGGAGGAGGGTGGCGACGATGTAAAGTAGACGACAAGAAGAATAAAAGCATTTACAATAATATTGAAAACAAGAATACAAATAATAACAACGGCTACAACAACAGTGTTGTCGCCGCTGCTCCTGTTGCTTAAACATTATAGTCCATTGATGGCTTGTCTCTTCCCAAGTAAAATACTAGACAGCAAATCCCTAAGCCTGGCTTGAATGGTGAAGTGCTCTCCGTACATTGCACAATAGCGACCTTGACGATGAACGCCTGGGTGATAACTGGAGCCGTGACAATGTCGCCACTTGGAAACAACAGCTGCAGAAGAGGACAAGGCGGATGTCTCAGTTAATGACTCCTTGTTGAGAGCAGGACTTTAGGGATGCTTGTCCTCACATTAATTCACGTTCAGTCGACCCTCGACCCCAAACCCATGTCCTTGACGTCATCCCATCCATTGAAACTGCGGCACAAAATTTTCCTGGTTTCTGTTTTGGGCGTTGGATTGCCTCGTTCACTAACAATGGCAGCAGCTGAATCATGCTGAGCACTTTTTAAGCACTTATGTCTAAGGAGGTGGACGCAAAATAAAGTTGTTGACTTTTGTACGGTGAGATGGAACAGCTAAGTAACTGCAAAAAGCACTGCATGGGGCATGAACATGCATGCGTGGACAGCACACGCACAGGCACTAATGCCATGCATTCATAATTCACCATGCGACGGGAGCCTTTCAGTGTCCCTGGGTATGCTTGAAAGCCTGCCTGCTGAGCCTCTCAGTGTCCCTGGGTATGCTTGAAACCCTGCCTGCTGAGCCTCTCAGTATCCCTGGGTATGCTTGAAAGCCTGCCTGCTGAGCCTCTCAGTATCCCTGGGTATGCTTGAAAGCCTGCCTGCTGAGCCTCTCAGTATCCCTGGGTATGCTTGAAACCCTGCCTGCTGAGCCTCTCAGTATCCCTGGGTATGCTTGAAAGCCTGCCTGCTGAGGCTCTCAGTGTCCCTGGGTATGCTTGAAACCCTGCCTGCTGAGCCTCTCAGTGTCCCTGGGTATGCTTGAAAGCCTGCCTGCTGAGCCTCTCAGTATCCCTGGGTATGCTTGAAAGCCTGCCTGCTGAGGCTCTCGGTTCCTGTTGCAGCAGCTCAGCCAGTGCGGCCCAGGCAGCCCTGGAGAACGCACCGCCGCAGAGGGACAGGGTCCGGCGTGTAAGCCTGACCAGTGCTAATGGCCGTGACAGGGTTCATGTTTGAAATGTAGCAAAAAGATATGCAAACAAACAAACAAGTAAACAGACAGATCAGTGCGAAGGAATAAACAGACATGTTCATGTAAATAATGCGTTTATTTTCTAAACTTTACGAATGCAATGCAGTGTAATAGAGATAATTGCTCCTGCCATCCACAATGTGGACAATTGTTTTTGCACGTCACCAGCAATCCATAATAATAACATCGTTGCTGTCAACGGTTTAGATACAATAAGAAAGAAAAATGAAATACTTATATGTACACAAATCTAAAATCGTATTTTGATGTCATAAAGGTTATGAACATAAATGACGAAGTATCAGTCACTTCATAATTTTAAATTGAAGAAAGCAGTAAACTAAAGCCAACTAAACTTACCTTCTAATGTAATGTAACAGATCCCGTATTCTTGATACAGTCACAGAACAAAAACCAAGGGAGGGCATTGTGTATTTTGCCTTATTTTGTCACGGCGATTCCAACACATTTATACCTCACGTAGAGTTATCGTGTGAGCGGTTTTTACACATTGACCCATGCAATGTTTATGCATTTCAGATGCACGCTCATTTTGAACAGAAAGGCGACTGTCGAAAATACATTCTGCGATGCATTAAAAAGTCAAGGGGTACTTCTTCATGATACAAAGATGGTCGCATCTAGATAGCGTATATCCAAATGGTGCACGCTGTAATCAGCTTGTCAACAACTTTTACACCAACACAAGGGCTTACAAGAAAGAAACAACAAGAAATTCAACTAAATACGGGTCTCTACGAATGTTTCAACA
>JAWQFJ010002033.1:0-10000 GCA_034096865.1 Theodoxus fluviatilis
TGTGGCGTCATTGAGGGCGCGGTCACACATTCCGACGGCCAGTCCAGGCGAGAGAACAACAAAGCCAAACATTTCCTGAAAAAAGCTGGGGTCCGCCTGGATCCTGGTGGGGTGGAAATATAATGTGAGCATATTTAAGACCCCTATGTAATCTCTCAAGGTAGGTAATTTACCATGCAGCACAATTGTCTGTCATGACTAAGAATGGCAAATGGAGATAGTTGATCAGTCAGCACCAGCAAAGTCAGCTCGCTCTAATCTTTGAGAACGTAGCTCTAGCTCACACAGCGAGGCAGACATTATCCACTGAGCTATCGAGGCAGACAATTATCCACTGCGCTTTGGAGGCAGACAATATCCTCTGCACAATCGACCTCTGCCTAATCGTGAAAGCGCTGCGTCGCAAGAGACGAACGTAGTCTGTCAGGGGAATGTTGTTGGTTTTGGCTTTTTTTTCTCTCAGAAAACTTGTTTTTCGCTCTTGGTAATCATAAACATTTTCTCGGAAATTTGCGGATTCTATGAGACCCCGGCCTTTTGAAGATAATTTTGTATCTTGTTTTCTCCATTCTGGGTCACCTCTTGTTTGTCTCGATGTCCTCCGTGGGTTGTGTACGGCAAACGCGTCTCTCAACGTGATTTGAAAAAGGCTAATGACAAGAGAAGCTGAATCTTGACTCGATCCTCCTGCAACGAAAAAATAGTTTGGACAGTCGATTGCCTCGCATGGCCTACGCAGGCTGAATGGCCGTAAATTCCCACTTACCCAACACAAAATCGATCGACTGTCAGCAGGACAACAGTCTGGTGACAGTGGCGAGGCAGGATGTGACCTGACAACTCCAAGAATGCTTCCCCCTGCGCAGCAAGGAGTCTCCACATTATACCTAGCATCGCTCCTAGGCACCAGACTTTCCCGTGGAATCCAGAGACGAAGAATAACCACGGGCCTCATTTACGGCAGCCATGTTGGCAACTCAGAACGAGGCGAGCACAACTAAACAAAAAGCAGCCAGTGCTAGACACTGCTGTGCGCCCATGATCACGAATGATGCAAGGTGCGAATCGGATCGGTTTTTATCGTTTCATTCTAGCCCAAAGGACGACGGTATGCACATATCGAGGATACATAAGATTCGGCGCGATGTCGGTCCAAAATTCGATGCATGCATTACAAAATGTAACAACACAGTGTACATCTATTCAGCTATTCACAAATCAGTTTCGAAGCTTTAAACATATGGCGCCATCATCACGCGGAAATTTGACGAGTGATGCACATCTACAATGTTTGAATTGTAAATTCAATTTATGCTCATATGCTTTTTATAAAGAGTGCATATTTTAAATGAAAGTTTAAAAATCTCTAAAGTTGTAGTCATCAACTCACTGACTGATTGGCGTGCACCTTGCTCACGTAGCGCACCATAGCGATCATTTATATAGCGCCAGGGGCGGATCAGTTCATTGGGGGAGGTTTCCAAACTTTTTTTAAGAGGGGGGGAGGGGGGGAGGGTTCAAGTGCTCAACCGAACCGTGACAGCGGGGGAGGGGGAGCCTATAAGGGCGAGCGGAACTCAACCGAAACGTGAAAGCGGGGGTTGGGGTGGGGTGGGGGAAGCCTATAAGGGCGCGCGGAGCTCAACCGAAACGTGAAAGCGGGGGGTGGGGGGGGGGGGGCGGGATGTTGTGACTGCAAAATGGTCCAATCTGGCGCCTTCTGATGGTCAACATTACCAGTTTCAGGCAGCAGATTTTGTTACTGAAAAAAATATATCTTTAAAAAAAAATATTTTTTCTTTTTCTGTTGGGGGAGGGGGGGGGGGGGTGTTCCCGGAAACCCCGGAACCCCCCCCCCCCCCCCTCATCCGCCCCTGAGCGCGATTGGTTACTCATGGGGACTCTCCTATAGTCGATGTTTTTTTAACCAGGAAAGTCAGCTGTTTTGAGATCAACGAAAAGATACGGGGAAAGGTTTTTGTTAACCCCGAGCATACGTCATGAAAAAATACTTTTTCAGTCTGGAGGTGGGTCTGAATCAAAGAACTGCCCGGACACTGAAGGCAAAATAAAAAACACGACAAGGTTTTGGTGGTGGTCTTTATTACAAAATGTTAACGATGTATAAAATAACATGAAAAGCGCAAACATTTGGCTTAAAAAGTCTTCCTCAGGTGCGCAAATAACACATACGGACGAACACGAAAGCAGGTGAAAATGCAAAAGTACGAAAACAATTCAGTTTACACTGTTGACCAGCTTTTGCATTGCTTGCTCTCAGTTTTCTTGCAACTGTTGTTTGGTATTAAGTGAGTTTCCTCTGGAAGTCTGCCTTCTTGCCTATCTGTCCATCTGTGTCTCCGTCCGTAGGTCGTTTTCCTGCCTGCCTGTCCGCCCCCACCCCTCCTCTCTCTCTCTCTCTCTCTCTCTCTCTCTCTCTCTCTCTCTCTCTCTCTCTCTCTCTCTCTCCATAAGTGTGTGTACCCACAGTGACGTATGTACCACATTAGTATGTTAGAAAGAAAGACAAATTGATGACGATGTGTGGATGCGGAGAACACACGCTCACACACACACACAAATGTGCACAAACACAAATGCACACATACACACGCAGACGGATACAAACCCAGACCTCTGTGCTCGCACAAATTCCCTTCGTCAAAAATTAACTTTCTCCTCCAACTTTTTCGCCACAACATCAGCCAATCAGCGACGGCGTTAGAAGGCTGTTAATGGACAGAGCAGCACACAGGTGTTTTGCGGCCTGGGATTGGTCGGGCTGGACAGTTAGGCGACAGGCAGCCAGGAGAAGAAGCGAAACACCCAAGAGTTCCAGGGCAGCTGGTTCTGCGAGAGAGCGAGCACAACATCGATTGGCGACGCGAGGAGAGAGGAGAAACTGTTGCTGAGGCGAAGCGCAGCCAGCGTTGGTGGCGGCTCCAGCTCGCTCGTACGTAGACCGGCTCTTACCTTCCCTGACTCGCTGTCGCGTCTACCTGGGGGCTTCTCTGCAAGAGCCGCTGGCTTTGCAGAACGATTCACCTCCCGGAGACTCCACTGTAAGTTTTGAGCCTTTGCACTGCTCTCTTAGTTTCTTCGGTAGATTGGGATATGTCGTGTCTACGTGGTTCTAAAAGTTGTCAATGACTAAATCGAATTAGTGGAGGGCAACCTCTCACTTGTGTGAGTGTGTGCGAATGTGATGTATGTGGTGTGTGTGTGTGTGTGTGTGTGTGTGTGTGTGTGTGTGTGTGTGTGCGCGCGCGCGCGCGCACGTGAGCGCGAGAGCGCGTGTTTGTTAGTCTGCTTGTAAAATTACGGACTTTAGTGCTACTCTGTATCTCTATGTCTATGTTTGTATTTTTACATGCTTGCTTGATTTGTATATGTTTGCTTTTGCGTATGTACATGCATGTTTGTCTATGTGTGTGCCTGAATGTCAGTTAGTTTGTCACCCATCTCTTAGGGCTTTCGTCTGTCTCTCTACCTGCCTTACTGTCTGTCTGTCCGTCCATCTTTCATTTCGTCCTTTCGTCAGTCAGTCCGTCTTTCTTTGTGTGTACGTCTCATTATTTTCCCCACTTTGTTCCTGTCTTAATTGTCTGTGAGTCTGTCTGTGTCTGTATGTGTGTATGTCTGCGTGTCTGTGTGTGTTTGTATGTGTATTTGTCTATCTGTCTATCTGTGTGTCTGTCTGCTTGTGAGTTTGTGTCTGTTAGTCTGTGTCTGTGTGTCTGTATATGTGTCTGAGTGTTTGTATGTGTGTCTTTGTGTTATTTTGTGTGTGTGTGTATGTGTGTCCGTCCATCCGACTGTCCGACTGTCCGACTGTCCGACTGTCCAACTGTCCGTCTGTCCGTCTGTCCGTCTGTCCGTCTGTCCGACTGTCCGTCTGTCCGTCTGTCCGTCTGTCCGTCTGTCCGTCTGTCCGTCTGTCTGTCTGTCCGTCTGTCTGTCTGTCTGTCCGTCTGTCCGTCTGTCCGTCTGTCCATCCGTCTGTCTGTCCGTCCGTCCGTCCGTCCCTCCCCCCCCCACCCTCTCTCTCTCTCTTTCTCTCTCTCTCTCTCTCTCTCTCTCTCTCTCTCTCTCTCTCTCTCTCTCCCTCCCTTCCCCACGTGTGTCTTTAGGGATATATGATAAACTTCATTTCTCTGATGCGCGCCCAATAGTTTAAAAACATAGTTTGTTTATAGAGACTGATAAAGCGTTGGTTTCGAGTTATCGCGAAAACACTAACCCATTGTACATACACCCATGTCGTGATGTGGTAAAGGGATCCAGGGTCTTCCGATTTCTCGCACGGGTCGAGGATTAGAATAGAAACCGCGCCCCCCTCTGCGGTTAGCAAAAGTGAAGGAAATTCTGACTCGCTTATATTTTTATCAAACACCTGGACAGATTCGTGGGCCGTAACACCTCTTCCTTTCCTCTTTCCCTCCCTTTCTCATTCGTCCCTCCGTCTGTCCATCCATCCAGCAACCACCTATTCGTCCAACCTTTCATCTGTCCATTCATTCATCCATCCAACAATCCACCCACCCACCCATCCATCAGTCCATCCGTCCATGAATTCGTCCTTTCACCCGTCCATCCTTACGAATGTCCAGACACGTGAGGAGAGATTCGCGGTCGCGACTGTTGCTACTTCGTCGCAGAAAAAGCTCTACTGCTGTAGTACTGAAGGGTGAAAGTTTCCACAGAATGTCGTGCATATTTTTAAGAATGAACATCAGACATTAGATATGGAAAGTTTACAACAGCGACGACGGCGCCTCTTCAATGACGCGGGTGGAGAATTGTCACTTTGCTTTCTCAGGTTGTAACACTGCTAGCCTCGGCTTATGCGCACACAGAATCTCCAGTAACCAGCAGACGGCCAAAGAAGAGGAACAGATGGGCGGTCACGCTTCTTGTGCGAATATTTCACCAGTTACGGGTAGTTTCTCCGCACCGAATGGCCGCGGTCTCCCTCCTACGACTTGGAACATTGTCTGTATTTCAGCCTGACTCTAAGACGGCCACCCAGAATGAGAATGACCTCTGACACTGTCACCGTTCGTTACTACGCGCCCCTCAGTGACCATGACAGGGGAAACCACTGTATGTGACGATAATGGGAAGACACGTCATCGTGGAAAGGTCATGAAGGTCGTCACTGCACCTTCCAACCATCTACGTAGACAGGGTCATAGAGAACTTTGAGGAGGCTGTTGGCAACCATTGCAAATCGCATTTGCAGTCTGCGTACTTGTCTGGTCTCTCTGACATTATATCCCAGGCACCGCCAGCTACACATATAAGTTGTCATCACCATCATCATCATCATCATACTCATCATCATCATCATACTCATCTTCATCATCATCATACTCATCATCATCATCATCATACTCATTCTCATCATCATACTCATACTCATCATCATACTCATCATCATCATCATCATCATACTTATACTCATCATCATCATCATACTCATCATCATACTCATACTCATCATCATCAACCTCATACTCATCATCATACTCAACACCATACTCATCATTACCATCATCATACTCATACTCATCATCATCTTCATCTTCATCATACTCATCATCATCATCATCATACTTATCATCATCATCATCATACTCATCATCATCATCATACTCATCATCATACTCATCATTATTATACTCATCATCATCTTCATCATACACATCATCATCATCATCATCATCATCATCATCATCATCATCATACTCATCATCATCATCATCATCATCATCATCATACACATCATCACCATCGCCATTACCACCATCACCACCACCACCACCACCACCACCACCACCACCACCATCACCATCACCATATTCATCATCATACTCATCATAATCATCACCATACTCAACATCTTCCTAATCATCATCTCATTATTTTCCTACTCATTATCTTCATACTCATCATCATCATCATCATACTTTCTATCATTTCTTCTTGTAACGCGCTACCGTCGAGTCAAGAAGTCGCTAAAATGCACTGCGAGTTACTCAGTTTATATGGAGGAGTAAATGTGTCTCCAATAGCGCTCGACATTATCACACAGACGTGCATGCCTGCAGCAATAGAGATGATTTACTCCACACGGCTGGAGCAGTCATGAAAAGCTCTTTCTTTACCTTACAAAAAAATCTAGACAGCAGCGCCAGGTCTTAGGAGAGAAAGGGATGCAAGGCAATGAACATGTCAGCCAGGTTCACCTCTCAGGTCATTGTCTTAAAGACTGGTGACGCTGCACAATAAAACCAACCTCGGCAAGGCGAGTACAATGTTAGCAAGCGCAGGTGTAATGTGCTCGTTCCTCTTCATCTTTGCAATGAGTCTGGCAGCAGAAGCGTCTCCGGTAATTTTCTTTGCATTTGTACAAATACCTCGACCAGAAGAGAACTGCAGTGGTCTTAAAAGCAATAATCATACCGCGCCCGATGGAATAATACGACAGAGTTTGACAGTGTTTGAGATTTGTGACCAAAAGAAATGGTTCGCGAGCGGTTCTTCACGCTCTGAAGCGGACGTATCTCAAGGCATGCAATTTACTTTGATGTTAGCCACATGGGGTCCGGCGAATGGAGACGAATCCCAGAAGTTCCACTTCTGCCTTCCTTGTGGGAAAAGTGTGGGATAAAACTTCGCTCGTGTGAACGCACTGTATGCGTTGTCCTGCACGGTTCGAGGCCATATTCACACGTGACTGGCATTTTCTGTTGTTCCTACTACAGGGCCGTGACCCTGCGGAGGTTAAACGTGTTTTTAAAATCGGAATTCAGTGGGTTTATCTTGCTGCTTACTCGCACGTGTGGGGCTGTGAAGACTTCTGGTGTGCAACACATCCCAATTTCTGCATTGTCCATTCAGTCACATTAACTTCTTCAGAAGGATCTACGAGCAGAGTTGATCGGTTTCCATGGATTCCGGTAGGATGCTGGCTAGATAGTGGTACACGCTCTCACTTTGCTGAAGCGGCACTGCTTCCATTTCCACCTCCATAAATCAGATGTCCTCATGTTTCTCGCGAAGTATCAAACTGTTCGGGAATGCGCCCAACACGGTTTTTGGTGAGTCTAACTGGAAACAAACCGGTTATTCTGAACGGAAAGGGTTTCTTGCGCGAGGCTTTTGATTACACCATCTTCGTCTTTGCCTGTGTGGGCAAAAACGCGTTCTGCTCGAGCACATCATTCGTATGAGAGTGGGCTTGCAGAATCTGATTTTCAATCAAGGCTCAATGAATATTCAATACAAGAGACTAAAAGGATGCGATGCCTGATGTGTCTGTATGGTGGAACCAAAAGTGCGAAAAGGCTTTCCAGACAGACCAAAACTCTGCCTTCAAAGTTATATTGAGAAGTCACTTCCCTCGGAACGAAAAAAAAGTGTGGCAAGCCACATCAATCAAACTTCGGTGGCAAGAAAATTGGTGCCGTGTAAGAAATGTTGTCTGCACGCTCCGCGATGGTGTATATGCAAGAGCACTTGAGGCTGGCTACAAAAAACCGCAGACGAAGACTATTTTCTGGGGCAGAAATTGTCCTTGAATGGTGGCAGACGAATTATGGTGGGGAGCGGAAAGATATGCACTCTACATCACAATCAACCATCACTGCAGCCCCTGGCAGAGGCTTATCAGGGCCAGACGTTCGACATTTTCACGCCTTCGGCAGAACATCAAGATGGCTGTAACAGATCAGACAGGGCAATACGATTACAAGGGCTAATTCGCAGCCGGTGGTTACAAGTAAAATAAGGCCACAAAAGGATGCTAGAACTCCGTAGACATTCAATGATCACCCCACTGCCCCTCCCGCCCAACCCCATCCTCCCAACCCCCCCTTCCCCCTTCCCCAATAACCTCCGCCCCCATCCCAACGCACCCACCCCCAACCCCGGTCCGGAATACACCTAGATACAAGTTATAGATCAGTCAACCGCATGCGAAAACGAGAAAGAGAAAACAAATAATGATCACATAGATCGCTGGGATCTGTTGGAATCACAGGTTTTAAACTGACGAAGGGCTACGTCCAAAACGTGTGTTTCCACACTAAACCTGTGATTCCAACAGATCCCGGCGATCTGTGTGATCATTATTTGCTTTGTCTTCTGGAATCCGGCGGTCCATCTTTTACCTCCGAGAAAGTCAAACCTATGACGAGTGCTAGAGAGAGAGAGAGAGAGAGAGAGAGAGAGAGAGAGAGAGAGAGAGAGAGAGGGGGTAGACTCACATGGGAATGCAAAGTTTATGTATAGGGTCTTGTCATTGTTCAGTCCAGTCGATCCAACTTGGAAAAAGAACGACGAGGCTACGGTCAAAGGTTAAAAGAGAAGACAAGAGAATGCGAAACCTCTATAGACGACGCAAAACCTGTGACTAGAAGAGTTATGTGACTGAATCTGGATTATCGTACTGAATGTTCACAGTTACTGATTGGATTCTCTCCAGCAAGACAGATCTCTAAACGAAAAAAAATTTGCGGCATGAACGCTCGATAACAGAAACTTGGCGTGTGATGCTTTCTTTCCTAACAATGAGATATCTGGAATGTTCTGTACATACAAGTAGGTGTTGAAGAAACCTAATCTAGGAATGAACCCTGAGGCAAAGAAACCGTTGTGTAGTTACGGTAATCAGACCGACCGTAATTTTTTCCGCTAACCACCCCCCCCCCCCTCCCCCTATCATGAAAAAAAGAAAAGAAAAGTAGACTGCGAATTGCGCACTGTCCCATCTTCCCGGCCCTATGAGCTTGGAGGGAATTCACTGTTTGTTAAAAGTTTGGGTTATGTTCAGTTTGACCTCTTCTAAAAAGAACAAGAAAAAGGAAAAAAAGAATTTCAGGCTAACCTACCGACCCTATGTTATTTGGCAATGTTACTTCAACCATAACTATTTTTATTTGGTCTTATCAAAATTCAAGCAACAGTGACGGCGGCATTATTGACAATGTTTTCGTCAACAGCTAAGCACACACACACGCATACGCACCCATACACACACGCACACAAACACATACACACACGCTCACACACACACACACACACACACGCTCTCTCCCTCCTCCCCTCCCCCCCCCCCTCTCTCTCTCCCCCTCTCTCTCTCCCTCTCGGGATCTCCGTACTACTCGAGTGTGGAGAATAATAATGGCATTTACATTCTAGAACAGTGTCTTCTAGAGCTATGTATTAGATATGATAATGATTCCCTAATTGTTTGTGGAGACTTTAATGCNNNACAAAAGAGTGTCTGACCGACCAGGCTGAGCGAATGGTTAAACGGTCACGCATAGAGATGCAACCTGGAAACATTGAAGACAATGTGGCTGTTCCAATTCTCATGGTAGACAGGGGCAGGGGTGATCCCCGGAACATCCTAGGTGTCATCATCGACAAGAATGAAAATGACCTCTACACCATTGCCACAAGACAGGGTATCCTTTCTAATAAGTACACACGAGCTGGCTTCACTCTCTGTCCTCAACAGCTACTAAGAAACAGTGACATTGACAGAGACAAACATGTCTCACTTCGTGAAGCACTGAAACGTACCGCATCTGGCGGTCAAGGTTTCGTAATATGCAATTGTGCTGCCTTGCAGAACAAATGTACTGACTTCACAAAAAACAAGTATAGCAGCGAACAGAAGAACAGTGACATTGACAGAGACAATCATTTAAAATGTGCGACCTTGCAGAAATATTGTTGTCACTTGAGCTGCAAATGTTTATTTTAATGACTGTAATTGTTTAGAATCAAATGTTTAAGAAAATAACTGAAGAAATGCTCTTTGATTTCTGTTTCATTGACAACAGATAAGTACATTAACATGTTAAAAACTTTTAGGCATTATGTAAAATGCCTGGCAGTAAATTTCAGGCATTATGTCCAATGCCTAAAGATTTTAGTCATTTCATGAAATGACTGAGGGAAATAGTCATTTCGTTTAATGACTGAAATG
>JAWQFJ010002033.1:15000-17500 GCA_034096865.1 Theodoxus fluviatilis
AAGCGCGCCATGATAAGAATGTAACCGTATGGCATGTCTTACCGATCACTTCCGCTTGAATTTCTGCCAGTTGAAAGAGCGGTGCCACCTTTTTTGCATATCTTCGAGGTCCCTCTTTCTTTCCCCCAAAGGGATTGACGAAGACCAACAAACTCTTAGGACGATCTTTGCCTGAAAATTGAAAGTGGTGAGGTGGTCATTTCTCTCATGTCTGCATTGACTCAGTCTTTGGCAAGGTCACGAAGTATATGTAGCGGGACGCACATACACAGACCCATCATCCAGCTCGAACACACACGCACACACATGTATACACACACACACACACACACACACACACACATACACACACACACACACTCACACACACAATCATACAACCACTTAGTGCATATACATACGCAGATTGCACACATTTGACACGCACGCACACACACACACACACACACACACACACACACACACAGACAGACACACACAAACACACACACACACACTGCACTAACGCATGCACGCAGACGCACACACACACACACACACACACACACACACACACACACACACACACTGCACTATCGCACGCACACGCGCGCGCGCTCACACACACATATACATAAACATACGCACACAAACACACGCACGCGCGCGCGCGCCCGCACCCGCACGAACGCGCACACACACAGACACATACATTGCGCGCGCGCAAACACACATAAACACACACACACACACACAGTGCGAGCGTTAACACACAGAAACACAAACACACACACACACACACACACACACACACACACACAAACAAACAAACAAACACAAACACACTGCGCACACGAAAATACACATACACACATGTAAACACACACACAAACACACACACACACGCAGGCACGCACGCACGCGCGCGCACGCACACACACACATAAGCACACACAGCCACCTACCTGTTTCTCTCACAGCCTGGTTGATTCTAGTGACCCAGGTCTGGCAAAGCTGGTTGTCCTGGCAAGCGAGACAAAGCGTCCGGTTACCAAGGCGATGCTTTGAGCGCCGACGCAGGAAGTGAACGGTGAAGGTGTAGTGGCGAGCAGACGTATTGGGATGCACTTCCGGCCTCACTGCCAGGACCTCCCTTAGGGCGACTGTCTTGGGGATGGGATCTGAGGAAGCGGTACATACGCTGAGTATTGTCATGGCGTAGGGCTTTGTTGTGTTCTCTAAAGACCTTCGCACATGAGGCAACTCCACTCGGGCAACTCGATTGCTCGCCATAAATTGCTTCGTGTGCGATGTCGGTTAAAAGCAACTGGCATTCCAAGCAACTTTCCACGCCACCAGCAACTGAGTTGCTCGTGTTTAAACCTGTTCTAGTTTTGGGGGCAGAGGCGTGCCACGCTCTGTGAATCCACCAATCACCGGGCGACTTTAGAGCCTCGTTCTCGCGTTCCTGCGTTCTTGCGACTAGTTGCAAAATTAAATGGCGGACCTGTCTACGCTTCGCACAGAAAACGCTGTATTTGGGAATACTAGAAACCCATGAAAAGAAAATGTAAGCCATGAACAGCATTAATTTATCAAAGCTGTATGTTGAATGCATCAATAGGTCGTGAAAGTTCCTACATTTTGAAATTGGAAATGCAGGTCGACGCATATCTACATGCCGAAGCATTGTGTACAAAGCTAGTGTTGTCTGATACCATGAATACGATACATTTAAATTGCATCTGTGTTATGAAAATACTGCTCAGATTAAATTGATTAATTAATTGAGGCCCAACCAGCTGCAGCAATTCCTGAAAATGTTCATGGCTCATTCGAAGGAAAGTTCTTGTTGCCTTGAGATCCTCGTTGAGGAGCTCTTGTAGCAGACACGAGTAGGCACCATGCCTTGGTCGTTTTGTCAACCATTCACGAGACCAACACGATCTTTTTCTCTTTTTCCTTTGCTCGGCAATTATACGTATTGCAGCAGCTGCTGCAACATCACGAAGTACTGTCGCCATCGTCACTTGAAGTTTCAGTCATGCTAGGGCAAGCCTTCGGGGGAGAGATACAGAGCGTCTTGAGTGCAAGCGCGGGAATTAATACGCTTCCATAAATAGAACGTGGCGAGAGGTGAAAGGTCACATTGGAAGCGTGTGCGAGCTCAGTCTCCAGCATTGCCTGCCACATGGCAAGCAACCGGCCGCAAGCAACGTGGCAAGAGACTTTGGTTGTCTCGTGTGCGAAGGCCTTAACCGTCACACCGGGTGGAGGCCGACAGCCGTAATCGTTCACGTCAAAACCGATCATTAATTCAAATGACTGCTTTTTGCTTTTTCGTTTGTCTTTTTTTCCCGCACTCATTAAATCGCTCATTCAATCATCTAGTCCATTTTCGATAGATTCTAAAAATATTTTTGAATGTACATGTTTGTGTCCGTCCGCTCGTCCGCCCGTCTGTGTGTGTGTGTGTGTGTGTGTGTGTGTGTGTGTGTGTCTGTCTGTCTGTGTGCGTGTC
>JAWQFJ010002033.1:20000-25000 GCA_034096865.1 Theodoxus fluviatilis
TAAGGCGAGCGCCTCCGGGCGTTCTTGCCCATTTCACATTATTCCTGCCGCGTGGTGTATAAGGCGAGCGCCTCCGGGCGTTCTTGCCCATCTCCCATTATTCCTGCCGCGTGGTGTATAAGGCGAGCGCCTCCGGGCGTTCTTGCCCATCTCCCATTATTCCTGCCGCGTGGTGTATAAGGCGAACGCCTCCGGGCGTTCTTGCCCATTTCACATTATTCCTGCCGCGTGGTGTATAAGGCGAACGCCTCCGGGCGTTCTTGCCCATTTCACATTATTCCTGCCGCGTGGTGTATAAGGCGAGCGCATCCGGGCGTTCTTGCCCATTTCCCATTATTCCTGCCGCGTGGTGTATAAGGCGAGCGCCTCCGGGCGTTCTTGCCCATTTCCCATTATTCCTGCCGCGTGGTGTATAAGGCGAGCGCCTCCGGGCGTTCTTGCCCATTTCCCATTATTCCTGCCGCGTGGTGTATAAGGCGAGCGCCTCCGGGCGTTCTTGCCCATTTCACATTATTTCTGTCGCGTGGTGTATAAGGCGAGCGCCTCCGGGCGTTCTTGCCCATTTCCCATTATTCCTGCCGCGTGGTGTATAAGGCGAGCGCCTCCGGGCGTTCTTGCCCATTTCACATTATTCCTGCCGCGTGGTGTATAAGGCGAGCGCCTCCGGGCGTTCTTGCCCATTTCCCATTATTTCTGCCGCGTGGTGTATAAGGCGAGCGCCTCCGGGCGTTCTTGCCCATTTCCCATTATTTCTGCCGCGTGTTGTATAAGGCGAGCGCCTCCGGGCGTTCTTGCCCATTTCACATTATTCCTGCCGCGTGGTGTATAAGGCGAGCGCCTCCGGGCGTTCTTGCCCATTTCACATTATTCCTGCCGCGTGGTGTATAAGGCGAGCGCCTCCGGGCGTTCTTGCCCATTTCCCATTATTTCTGTCGCGTGGTGTATAAGGCGAGCGCCTCCAGGCGTTCTTGCCCATTTCCCATTATTTCTGTCGCGTGGTGTATAAGGCGAGCGCCTCCGGGCGTTCTTGCCCATTTCCCATTATTTCTGTCGCGTGGTGTATAAGGCGAGCGCCTCCGGGCGTTCTTGCCCATTTCACATTATTCCTGCCGCGTGGTGTATAAGGCGAGCGCCTCCGGGCGTTCTTGCCCATTTCCCATTATTCCTGCCGCGTGTTGTATAAGGCGAGCGCCTCCGGGCGTTCTTGCCCATTTCACATTATTCCTGCCGCGTGGTGTATAAGGCGAGCGCCTCCGGGCGTTCTTGCCCATCTCCCATTATTCCTGCCGCGTGTTGTATAAGGCGAACGCCTCCGGGCGTTCTTGCCCATCTCCCATTATTCCTGCCGCGTGGTGTATAAGGCGAGCGCCTCCGGGCGTTCTTGCCCATTTCACATTATTCCTGCCGCGTGGTGTATAAGGCGAGCGCCTCCGGGCGTTCTTGCCCATCTCCCATTATTCCTGCCGCGTGGTGTATAAGGCGAGCGCCTCCGGGCGTTCTTGCCCATCTCCCATTATTCCTGCCGCGTGGTGTATAAGGCGAGCGCCTCCGGGCGTTCTTGCCCATTTCACATTATTCCTGCCGCGTGGTGTATAAGGCGAACGCCTCCGGGCGTTCTTGCCCATTTCACATTATTCCTGCCGCGTGGTGTATAAGGCGAGCGCCTCCGGGCGTTCTTGCCCATTTCCCATTATTCCTGCCGCGTGGTGTATAAGGCGAGCGCCTCCGGGCGTTCTTGCCCATTTCCCATTATTCCTGCCGCGTGGTGTATAAGGCGAGCGCCTCCGGGCGTTCTTGCCCATTTCCCATTATTCCTGCCGCGTGGTGTATAAGGCGAGCGCCTCCGGGCGTTCTTGCCCATTTCCCATTATTCCTGCCGCGTGGTGTATAAGGCGAGCGCCTCCGGGCGTTCGTGCCCATTTCCCATTATTCCTGCCGCGTGGTGTATAAGGCGAGCGCCTCCGGGCGTTCTTGCCCATTTCACATTATTCCTGCCGCGTGGTGTATAAGGCGAGCGCCTCCGGGCGTTCTTGCCCATTTCACATTATTCCTGCCGCGTGGTGTATAAGGCGAACGCCTCCGGGCGTTCTTGCCCATTTCACATTATTCCTGCCGCGTGGTGTATAAGGCGAACGCCTCCGGGCGTTCTTGCCCATTTCACATTATTCCTGCCGCGTGGTGTATAAGGCGAACGCCTCCGGGCGTTCTTGCCCATTTCACATTATTCCTGCCGCGTGGTGTATAAGGCGAACGCCTCCGGGCGTTCTTGCCCATTTCACATTATTCCTGCCGCGTGGTGTATAAGGCGAACGCCTCCGGGCGTTCTTGCCCATTTCACATTATTCCTGCCGCGTGGTGTATAAGGCGAGCGCCTCCGGGCGTTCTTGCCCATTTCACATTATTCCTGCCGCGTGGTGTATAAGGCGAACGCCTCCGGGCGTTCTTGCCCATTTCACATTATTCCTGCCGCGTGGTGTATAAGGCGAGCGCCTCCGGGCGTTCTTGCCCATTTCACATTATTCCTGCCGCGTGGTGTATAAGGCGAACGCCTCCGGGCGTTCTTGCCCATTTCCCATTATTCCTGCCGCGTGGTGTATAAGGCGAGCGCCTCCGGGCGTTCTTGCCCATTTCCCATTATTCCTGCCGCGTAGTGAGCTGGGCCCGTATTCACAACGGCGATTTATCTTTTTAACACTCGATTTATCCCCTAGCCCCGCGTTATCTTGATCGGTTAGATAAGGTACGCTCGTCAGAGGATCCTAGGTTGCGCTTTGCTATATATACTGGTTTCCAGCCAAGGGAGAGCGGAACAGGCAGTTGGAAGCGTCTGAGTTTAGAGTTAAATCGGAGTTAAAATAAATCGCCGATAAATCGCCGTTGTGAATACGGGCCCTGGGCAGGCTTCCCCCCTGCCCGGCTTGCGATTTGTCCACGTGATCTTGTTTTTAGATCGTGGGAATCTCCGTTCGTCACAGATACTCTTGTCGCCAATGGGTGTTTGAAGTAAATAAAATTTCTCGATTTAATTTGCAGTATTGTTTCATTTTGTCGGATTTCTATTACGGAGTTCTATTAGTTCGAATTCTATTACGAAAACCAGTTAAGATTAAGAAAAACAAAACGTCGAAAGGCAACAATGGCAACCAGTTTCACCATGCATGTGCGCTTACATTGTGCTGTTGAAATGACTAAGCAATTCCTGTAATGATGGAGATGATGGCATGATGCTAAACAGTTTTAAATCCAACGCGGGGAACGTTGAAACAATGCTTATATAAGTTATAAAATTTTCGCAAATTCATTTGCTTACAAAATTACGTTTCCTAATGAATTGACACCTGACATGCCGACGATGCATCCGTGACAATTAGTGAAATGACGAAGCATTAAACGAGGAGTGAAGCAGATCAACTGATCTCACTTGTCTGTGCTCGAAAGTTTGAATGCTAACGGACTCAAGAACCCGTTCATTTGACAGTCCCTGGTGACTCTGGGACGGACAGAGCCGTGCTTTTCCCCCCTGGGTATTTTACCGCAGGTCCTTCCTTCCAGCTTATGTGAAAGTGTGCCCCCTGAGTAGCCCCGGTATCCCTTATAAGGAACAAAACTTGCTTCAAAGTGTTTAAAGTCCGACATATATTGCAACAATAATAAATTCACCATCATGACGTTTCAAGAAAAGGTTTTGATACTAAAACTTTCAGGATCCGATGTATTTTTCATGCACACATTTACTTTATGTAGACGGCGTCTCTAACATGTTTTCAGTACGTACACACTACATGTATTGTTTAAAAACCATAAGTCATGAGAATATGTTTTCAAGAATAGTATGCACCTATGTAAGTGAAAGGCTCCGAGACATAAGCCAACAATTTTCTCCGGCAAAATCTTATGTCAATGCCATAAGGCATAACGCTATTGAGAAATCCATCAACCTTCAGCAAACTTGAATAAGATGTGCACTCGTTGAGAGAAATGATTGCCAAACAAATTAACGTAAGCAGAGTAACACGAAGAGAAAAATGACTGCTATGAGATGATCAGACATTCCCCAAGTGTTGTTGTGTTATTATAACAAGAAGAAGCACGCAAAATTCATTCAGCATTAAAAATATATTACAATGAATGTTTGGTTATTTAGAAAATGCATTTGTTAAATGCAATTGTCCATTTGTAACGACGATGAACTTGCATGGCTAAACTTCAACGCCAGAGTGATTTATCCGAGGACAAATTTAATCTTTGATTATCAAGGAAGCATTTTCATACCTACAAATGGAACATTTTCTTCCATGCATCAAATACATAACATTCTACGTGGGAAAATGTGTGACATGTTGCGAGAGAGAAATTGTTAAATGTTTGTTTCTTAAGGGAGAACAAAAAGATTGAAATATCATGTTACCATAAAAAAGCAACTAAGCATACTATGAAAAAAGTTACTTGGTTCAAGAAAACTGTAGAACAATTTTCCTGTGTGAATTGTTTCATATGATGACGGGAAACATTCACACTTATCTCGTTTCTCACCTCTACTTTTGCTCTTTTGGCGGACTACCAAACTCAGACCCGCTTTCTTCTGTTCATCCTCCATAACTGTAGTCAAGCTCATTGAGGTCACCACTCTTGAAACGTGGTCAACGTTTCCATCCCTCTGTGGGTTGAGGCTAAGAATAGACCCACCGTGTCTCCCTTAGCGCTTCGTCAAAAGCGAGTAACCATGCAGTTTTTGTTATTTTCGTGGTCATTAGTCTTACATAGCCGACAAATCTGAAAGGCCGTATAGCTCCATTCAGCAGCAGCAGCAGCAGCAGCAGCAGCAGCAGCAGCATTTAGAAGCAATGTTGAGCAGACGGCGGGTCAACCTGTCGGTGTGTTGAATTGTCACGCTTTTCCCAAGCACCTTTGAAATTCACACCAATTCGTACTTCGAATAATTATGTACAGCTACAGTCTTGAAAATTTTGAAGATAGCGAAGTTAAACAAATGTAGGTCG
>JAWQFJ010002033.1:30000-40851 GCA_034096865.1 Theodoxus fluviatilis
AGCCACGTGCTTTCAGCCATGTTGGTAGGAGGCGAGCGCTGTCTGCTAAGCTGTGCTACGGGAGACGTGCAACCATGCCGACTTCTTACTGCGTGAAAAATTGTTTTAACAACCAACAAAAAGAAAAATTAAGAGGAGTCAAACGCTCCTACTACTTTATACCATCAGAGAAAACCAATCAAGGTCCGATTGTGCAAAGGGTGACCGAAGCTAGACGAAGAGGATGGAAAAAGAAGATTTACAGAATAGATCTGACCTTTCGAGACAAACACCCGGCGAGAATCAGCAGACATCTCCCACGAATCCTGCTACGAAGAATCGATAGACTTCCAAAGACCTATAATTCTTGAACTCTTCCAACGTGTACGCCGATGTTCCGAGTACAACAATTAAATATGTCCATGGCACTCGTTGGCGGAGTGTTCCTCAATTCCGGATCAAGTTGGTCCTTCGTCAGCTGGTATGGATGGGTGGATGGATGGATGGAGTTTTAAGGCTTATCAGCCTTTGTAGGCTACGTAAGGCCACCGAGCACAAAAACCACTAGAATAGTTCCGAGTCAGCGCAAATCAAGTCACGATGTACCTAGTTAATCGCCTCTTACGAATCGCGAAGGGAGACGCGGTGGGTCAATTCTTAACGCCCTAACGCATAGGGAGCGTCAGCTGGTATGGATCGAGCCCACCGATCACCTCAATTTTGTTGAGGTAATATCGACAGGCATCGGACTTGCGAAAGTCAATGTAACGCGTTTTCTTCCTCACGGACATTACCTTAGAAAGAAAAATGTATCAACTAACTCTAATTATTTTAGATGTTGGTTTCTTGGCACAGCCAGCTTACCATGTCGGAGCAGATACACAAATAAGAGAAAAGCGAAACGATCACTCGTGCACTGAGTTTTGATGCGTGACCGGGACACTCCCCGCAGTATGTTTTGTTTGCTTTGTAAGGTTTTAGCACTAGCTGTAGGTGTAAAAATGGTCAGTTATTAATATAATTGGTGAATTTAGTTGTCATGAAACTTTGTTTTGTGCTTTAATGCCATTTTCTTGTCATAATCTTACACGTTACATTACGCCGAATGCGGGCAAGTTGATCATGCACTCATCGACTCTATGATCGTGAATTTTCTGTCCTCGCCTGACCAGGGAAACGAAATAGTCAATTCAAGCCAGAACTAAACAGTTATCTGCTGCCACTCATTCGAGCTTTACATGAAACATTATATCACACTAGCTCGATCGTCTGCTGGCGTAGTGGCTACGGTTCGATCGTGTTCGTCTGCTAGGTATGTACGGTGTGGTTTGTTTACTTCTCTTCTGTGGGTTTTGTGCAGAAAGTATACGTGACAATAGTCTATTATGACTATTTTCGATTAGTTTTTTAAATCTAATTAAACTTTTTGCATGCTTTAATGCCATCCTTTTGCCACGATCTAGCGATAATCACTCCTCAACACAGACCCGAAACATACCCCAACATATAGCACCGGAAGTTATGCAACCTACCATCATGGATGTGCTGGTAATTACCATATGACCCCTCTGGTGAACTCTTCCCGGGCCAAGTCGCAAAAACGGGACGTTTTTTCCGGTTGTAGCCAAACAGGCTTCTCCCCTTTCCTTCCCCATCTCTCCTCTCAAGCAATCTCCGTGTCTATGTGCTTCTCTTGGTGACACGCCTGTGTGGAGTTCTGCGTCTGTACGGCGTGTGTCCCTCGATCTCTGCAGGCACTTCTGTGCTCATCTGCTTCTCTTTCTCTGTTTCTTCGTCTGTCTGTCTGTCTGTCTGTCTGTCTGTCTGTCTGTCTGTCTGTCTGTCTGTCTGTCTGTCTGTCTGTCTGTCTGTCCGTCCGTCCGTCCGTCCGTCCGTCCGTCCGTCCGTCCGTCCGTCCGTCAGTCCGTCTGTCTGTCTGTCTGTCTGTCCGTCCGTTCGTCCGTCCGTCCGTCCGTCCGACTGTCTATCCGTCCGTCCGGCCGGCCGTCCGGCCGCCCGCCAGCCTGCCTGCCTGCCAGGATGTCTGTCTGTCTGTCTGTCTGTATGTCTGTCCGTCCGTCCGTCCGTCCGTCCGTCCGTCCGACTGTCTATCCGTCCGTCCGTCCGTCCGTCCGTCCGTCCGACTGTCTATCCGTCCGTCTGGCCGGCCGGCCGGCCGCCCGCCCGCCCGCCTGCCTGCCTGCCAGGATGTCTGTCTGTCTGTCTGTCTGTCTGTCCGTCTGTCCATCTGTCTGTCTGTCTGTCTGTCCGTCCGTCCGTCCGTCCGTCCGTCCGTCCGTCCGACTGTCTATCCGTCCGTCCGACTGTCTATCCGTCCGTCCGTCCGTCCGTCCGTGAGTCCGTCCGACTGTCTATCCGTCCGTCCGTTCGTCCGTCCGACCGCCCGACCGCCCGACCGCCTGCCTACCTGCCTGCCTGCCTGTCTGTCTGTCTGTCTGTCTGTGTGTCTGTCTGTCTGTCTGTCTGTCTGTCTGTCTGTCTGTCTGTCTGTCTGTCTGTCTGTCTGTCTGTCTGTCTGTCTGTCTCTCTCTCCCCCCCCCCCTCCCCCCAAGGAGATAATCACAGGAGAGACGTACGCATCTGTAACGCTGTCTCATCAAAGTATGCCTACTGTGTTACTGGAGAAATATCGCACAGTGGATGAGAATGTTTGGTGACAATATTCCTGACGTGCTTCCGAATGTGGCGAGAGACTTCGAATACTCATTGTTTGCAAAACTGGGTCTGTCGATTCAACTCAATCCGGTGATTGTCATCACTATGAAATGGACGAGTCCATTCTCGTAACCGATTTTTACACCTCGACATGCGCCCTTCAAAGCCCACGTCTCCATCCAAGTGGTCTCGAGTCTATCCGCGCTCTATGAAATGGAGATCAAAACACAAGTTTGTACTCTAAGTAAGTAACATGGATGACAGCCGGAAAAATGCCTCAGACAACATGATTCAGATGCATGCTTCCCCCATCATGTGAAGTGACACCGTCCCAACACGACCCTGCATTTGGACGGTGAAGCTCGTGAAGCCTGGACGCACACAAGTTCATTTTGTAGGCGAGTCGTGCTGTGAGTGATCCTCCTCCTGTGTGTCATGTGTGCAGTGTGAGGCACACAGATGAAGACAAGGAGCAATCGTCAAGGTGAAGTGATGAAAATCAAGCTTACCAGCGCGATATTCGCAGCCCAAGCACAGAGGGGTGTGACAGACAAGAAGTGATCAGTGCGAAGACAAGTTCTCAGTGTGCCTTTGACGTTTGAGAATGTGCGAATGACGTCACAACAGGCGTCACGAATGAATCGCAGTGCACGTCTACGGAAAAGTAGTCTGGTGCGTGGTGTGACAGTTGTGCAGAGCCCACTCGTACATCGCCAAGATTGGCTGCTGCGTGTGCTCTGACATTGTTTAGGCCTACTGCAAAGACTGCTACCCATCCGCTCTCTACCCGGATCACGACTTTCAGTGAAACAACACGACTCCCTCTGAACAAAGGCTCCCTGATGACGTGACAGCTGTTTGTCACTCATCCCGATCATGTCGATTGAAAGCTGATGTTTGCTGATTCATGCGGTTGCTTCCCTCATTCTGCAGGATCTGCGGAAGGTTGGGCAGGTTTAATGAGTGCAAAGGGGGAGAAGCCGCAATTGCTTGGGCTCGGATTTTCCGCCTCCACATGCACATGGATGTGACTATGTAGCATTAGCATGACTGACGTGAAGAGACTTTTCTCATGTGCGTGTGCGTGTGCGCGCGCGGGTGTGTGTGTGCGTACGTGTGTGTATGTGTGTGCCTGTGTGTGTATGTGTGTGTGTGTGCGTGCGCGCGTGTGTGTGTGTGCTCGCGCGCGTGTTTGTGTGTGTTTGTTTCTTCATCATTTTGTTTTGTTTTAATGTAATTAGTGAGTGCGCTTAGCTGATGACATTGATATTTCTTGCCGGTTATATCATGTATCACATGCCTTACTATGCCTCTCCACCACCCCTTATGTTTTTGGTTGACAGCCCGAAGGCTCAGACAGAAAGTGTCACAATAAAATGTATATTGTAAAATAGTTTGCAAACCTATAAACAGACCAAAGTTAAGCCACCGTGGGTCTTGATTGCGCCTTCCTCCAACTTGAAGCTTGCATCTATCATGTCGGTAGCCTTTAGTTATCTCGTGAATGAGATTGCTATTGAGGCGAGAACTTTGATCAAAAGACGATGTTATAGTTTCATCCTTGAATTCCGTTAATATCACTTTCTCGAATGCATGTTATTGTTATTTGGATGTTCTTTGCTGATATGTTTTCAAGCCAGACTGTTTATTGACCAATTCTATTTGCATATTTATCTTGTTTATTCCTCTTTCTTTGTCTACGGGCTGAAGGCCTTGACAAAGTATCAATCAGTCAGTCAGTCAGTCAGTCAGTCAGTCCAGTGTGCGCGGATGCGCATCTATGTAGCCTACCTATGTGTGTCTCAGTGGCGATATGCAAGTGTGTGTGTATGTGTGTGTGCGCGTTTGTGTATGTGTGCGCGCGTGCGCGCTCATGCACTTAGATGACAGTTCATGTGCTTGCGTGCTTGTGGTGCGTGTGTTAATACGTTTGCGTCCATGCAGGAAAGATTCTTTCAAACTTCAGTTGTCGTTGTTGTTGTTGTTGTTGTTGTTGCGTACCTGGGCTAAACACTCCCAGGATCACCCAAGTGGGTGATATGATTGCGTGTGTGACTGTTTTTGAACACCCCGCCATACAGGCAGCCACACTTCGTCTTCAGGGGATTTGATCTTTTGTAATCAATAGGATAGGATTTATCAAGGAGGATTCTGGCCCGTTTCCAACTGCTTTCATATATATTAATGACGCCCCTTGGCTCTTCAATACAGTCAGCGTCAGGCAATCTCCAGTGTTGGGGAACTGAGCTTCTCATTTGATGGCTGCCATTCATTATTCCCTCGTTCATGAAGAGAAGAGGAGGGACCAAGGAGAGGCAGTCATGGTGAACAAACACGTTTTGTCAACGAGAAAAGGGGCAGGCAGGGGTGGTAGTAGTGCAGCTAGAACCCTGTGTGGGTGGTGATCGTGAACCGCATTCGTTGAGTTGAAAGAGTGCCGGGGGAGAAAAGAGTTGAGTATAGGACATTCTCATTAACGTACCCTGCAGGAGTTATCCTCGGCGCTCTCTGTCGAAAAACAACGCGTTAGGTAGAACCACCTAGTTCCGGTTGCAGTCTCGAAGCGTCTGCACTGAATACTATAGATCGCTCAAAGTACATGCATGTGGGGTTGGAAAACAGTACTGTGTAATGTAAAGCTCGAATGAGTAGCAGCAGATAACTGTTTAGTTGTGGCTTAATTGACAATTTCGTTTCCCTGGTCTGGCGAGGACCGAAAATTCACTATCATCGAGTCAGTGATCAACTTGCCCGCACAGCGTAATGTATAGCCTATAGGCCTAACTTATAAGATCGGGTCAATGATGACAAGAAAATGGCATTAAAAAAGTTTCATTACAACTAAAATCACCGATTATATTAATAACTGACTATTTTTACACTTACAGCTAGTACTCAAACTTTACAACGCAAACAAAACACACCTGCGGGGAGTGGCGGGGAGTGTCGTACGTGGTCTCGCATCAAAACTCGATGCACGAGTGATCGTTTCACTATCTGATCCGACATGGTATTCCAGCAAACAAGCAACTACTGCAACTTCATGAAGTTATTGAAATCTCAAAGTGTGATGTCAGACATCGATTGACCGATCGAGTCGACTGCAGCTGCCGGTTGCGTTCTCGAACATTTCATCTGCACTGAATACTATAGATCGCTCAAAGTATGTGGGGGTGGAAAACAGTACTGTGTCATTTGCCATAACCATCGTGGCAAAATTATTGATGGAAAAGTTGTCAAGCTACATGGCATTCCAGCAAACAAGCAACTACTGCAACTTCATGAAGTTATTGAAATCTCAAAGTGTGATGTCAGACATCGATTGACCGAGTTCGACTGCAGTTGCCGAATCAAACGTAAGCGCTGCTCCCAAGCTCGTTTAAGTTGCTTGTGATCGTTTCGCTATCTGATCCGACAATAATTACTAAACATTGATATCAAAAGCACTATTCAAAATTTTTGGCGGGTGGTCTACCCCGCACAACTAAAATCTACGGTTAATATTATCTCCACAAGCCGAACTACGTGAAGTTATACATTTACGAGTGCGCGCAGGTTGATCGACTCGATGAAAGTGAATTTTCGGTCCTCGCCAGACCAGGGAAACGAAATTGTCAATTCAAGCCAGAACTAAACAATTATCTGCTGCTACTCATTCGAGCTTTACATGAAACATTATATCACACTAGCTCGATCGTCTGCTGGCGTAGTGACTATGGTTCGAACGCGTACGTCTGCTAGCCAGCTAAGTACGTACGGTGAGGTTTGTTTACTTATCTTCTGAGGGTTTTGTGCAGAAAGTATACGTTAAAACAGTTTAATATGACTATTTTCGATTAGTTTTTAATCTAGCGATCATCCCGTGAGCTTCTATTTTTAACAGTCTACCGGAACTAGGGGACGTAAAGGGACAAAACTCGGGCTGAATTTCCGTTTCAGAAGTGAGAATGTCCCATAGGATATTCTCACTTCTGAAACGGAAATTCAGCCCGAGTTTCGTCCCTTTACTTCTACTAGTTCCGGTAGACTGGTAAAAATAGAAGCTGATGGGATGATCGCTAGATCGTGGCAAAAGGATGACATTAAAGCATGCAAAAAGATTAATTAGATTACAAACTAATCGAAAATAGTCATATTAGACTGTTTTAACGTATACTTTCTGCACAAAACCCACAGAAGATAAGTAAACAAACCTCACCGTACGTACTTAGCTGGCTAGCAGACGAACGCGATCGAACCATAGTCACTACGCCAGCAGACGATCGAGCTAGTGTGATATAATGTTTCATGTAAAGCTCGAATGAGTAGCAGCAGATAACTGTTTAGTTCTGACTTGAATTGACAATTTCGTTTTCCTGGTCTGGCAAGGACTGAAAATTCACTATCATCGAGTCGATGAGTGATCAACTTGTACCGCACTCGATCGGCGTAATGTATAACTTCACGTAGTTTGGCTTGTGGAGATGATATTAACCGTAGATTTTAGTTGTGCGGGGTAGACCACCCGCCAAAAATTTTGAATAGTGCTTTTGATATCAATGTTTAGTAATTATTGTCGGATCAGATAGCGAAACGATCACAAGCAACTTAAACGAGCTTGGGAGCAACGCTTACGTTTGATTCGGCAACTGCAGTCGCACTCGGTCAATCGATGTCTGACATCACACTGAGATTTCAATAACTTCATGAAGTTGCAGTAGTTGCTTGTTTGCTGGAATGCCATGTAGCTTGACAACTTTTCCATCAATAATTTTGCCACGATGGTTATGGCTAATGACACAGTACTGTTTTTCACCCCCACATACTTTGAGCGATCTAGTATTCAATGCAGACGAAATGGTCGAGAATGCAACCGGCAGCTGCAGTGGAACTCGGTCAATCGATGTCTGACATCACACTTTGAGATTTCAATAACCTAATGAAGTTGCAGTAGTTGCTTGTTTGCTGGAATACCATGTCAGATCAGATAGCGAAACGATCACTCGTGCTACACCGGGACACTCCCGGCAGGTGTGTTTTGTTTGCGTTGTCAGGTTTGAGTACTAGCTGTAAGTGTAAAAATGGTCAGTTATTAATATAATCGGTGATTTAGTTTTTGTGTGTTTTAATGCCGTTTTCTTGTCATCATCGACCCGCTCTTACAAGTCATGCATTACGTCCAGTGCGGGCAAGTTGATCACTCATCGACTCGATGATAGTGAATTTTTGGTCCTCGCCAGACCAAGGAAACGAAATTGTCAATTCAAGCCAGAACTAAACAGTTATCTGCTGCTACTCATTCGAGCTTTACATTACACAGTACTGTTTTCAACCCCCACATACATGTACTTTGAGCGATCTAGTATTCAGTGCAGACGCTTCGAGACTGCAACCGGAACTAGGTGGTTCTACCTAACGCGTTGTTTTTCGACCGAGAGCGCCGAGGATAACTCCTGCAGGGTACGTTAATGAGAATGTCCTACAGCCACCAGACGATGAGACTAATCAGGGATTGGAATGGTCATTCGACCACCAAATGAATTGGGAGCTAATAGCCAGGACAGCCTAGCAGTAATGCTGTCTCAAAAAGCCGAGCATATGTACTGCTCATAATGATGACAACGATGATGATGACGACGAATGATTTGAATGATTGAAAAACGAAGCCGAACAGACCACATTGCAGTTAGTGGCAAGTTGTCCAACCACTTCCAGTCGAGCAGGAGATGTAAGGTCCAAGGTGCCTGCCACCCCAACCCAGCCATGTCATGCATGAAAATCCAGAAAGAATACCAAGAGTTTCCTGTGTGTTGTGAATTGAAAAACGGGGCGCTCCTCTGCTAGTGAGGGCTTGCAACGCTACCGAGAAAAGGGAGTGTTTGCGTTTTGTCGCCATCTTCATTCGATCACATGTACATTGTAACTGTATGCGCTCTCGCGGTGCAGTAATAAATTGTCTTCTCCGCTGGAGGGCAATTTGCAGCAAACAGTCAACGATGACAAGGAATGTAGATCTCTCTGAAAGGGGCTTGGGGCGTAGTGTGTGTGTGTGTGTGTGTGTGTGTGTGTGTGTGTGTGTGTGTGTGTGTGTGTGCGCGTGCGTGTGTGTTTGTGTTTGTGTGTGTGTGTGTGTGTGTGTGTGTGTGTGTGTGTGTGTGTGTGTGTGTGTGTGTGTGTGTGTGTGTGTGTGTGTGTGTGTGTGACGTTCATGCAAGGCATTAGGATGCGGTGGCTCTGTTCCGGCCGTCCTCCAGATCATTTCACTGCTACCCAGCATCATCACAGTGACAGTTCAAATGTGGCCCATAAGACATAGCATGTATGCATTAGTATGTTCCTTAATGGATTTTGCATCATATACACTGCAAATGGAGACTGCTCATGGGTTTGCTGCCTGTGCGCTCTGTAGAAAAGTGCGTGTATGTTTGTCAGATGTGAGTTGGCTATTGGTCACTCAAGTTTTGTTGTTAATTTTTGTTGTCGTAAACTGTAATATCAGTGAGGACCTCTGAAGCGAACTAAAAAGTTCTTGTATGAAACTTCACAAACTTCTCCGAGTTAGATTGGTTTTGGATGTGCCTTCTCCGCCAGACAATCTCTAATCGATATGTGCATTAATCGAGGATTTGTCTCTTCACTTCACTGCAGATATTTGAAAGGTGTTCAGACTTTTATAGCTGAGGAAGCAATCAAAACGTAGTTAATCTCATCGTAAACAAACTTTACTTGGCGTATGTCAAATACAGATGCAATTTACCCTGTTGAGAAAAAAAAAGCTGACTTCACATTTGCGGTGTCTGCAGCCCTAGACACCCACCAACCCTATGAAAGGCGTCAGATTACTTAACTATAGCCACTTTCGTAACGGAGATTCCCGCGTGTCTCTTCCCTTCACTGAACTGATATATACTGTTGGACATGATAGTTTGCAAAAACTTGCCTTGGAATTGCTACCAGGATTGAGAGCACGGGTGGTTCAACCTGGAAAATGGGTATGCAATGCCTAAAAGAAACCCCACAACCTCAATACTGCGTTTCGAAAAATTCCGTCAGGCCCATAATCGCATGGACTCGTCTTCGATTATTCGTCCCATGCATTTTGATTAGGTGGGCCTCTTTCCAGAATCCTGTAGACTCTTTCCTCGTAACCCATCAACGCTCCCGCCATTGAACTCATTTGGAATCAAAAAGTTGTAGATGCTTCGTGTCAAACCCGTGGAGTCTATGCTCACTGCTGATTTTTCCGTTTCTGTGATGAGTTTGTTAGTTAAATGGTCTACTTGCATGACGTAGATATGATGCTTGTTTGTTTGAACATCTTTCTTTTTCTTGTTTCAGATATCCCCAAAGCAACTAGACGCAGCAGCCACGAGGGAACTCAACTCCAGCCGTTTCAGCCATCATCCTCGCAACAGACCTGACTGGGTGTGATAGGAAAGGCAACTCCTTCCTAGGCAGGCACGGGTGGTGTGACGTCATCAGTCACGCATGTCAGACTGAATCTCTTCGTGGTAAAACGGGCGACAAAGCTCCTCCTTGACGAACTGTAGACGATCAGACTGCTCGCACTTCGTGCAGAAGTTCAGACCGCGATATTAGAACGTGGACACCAATCCTGAGCTGCAAGGTCCCTCTCAGTTGTGACACCATTTCGAACGGACAAGACAGCCTACACCCACGCTCCCAGAACATAACGTACTGCGTTGGGTCATTTCTGCGCGCCTGATTTGACGGTTCCTCGACGCCATCCTCCACTCAATGTCCTCAGCAGCGTGAAGGGGAAAAGGAATCTCAATTTTCTAGGGATTAAGTACCCCCCTCCTCTGCCACTAACGAGAGCCGGGGTGGTTTCGTATTCCGCCATCTCCACGAGACATCACGTGAGAGGCACGCACAACTCTAGACTGTATTTAGTCCATTATTCTCCCTGAATGACTCGCTCCCTGGAAGTGGCCGTTTAGCTTTTACCTTGCCTGACACCGACGGAAATAAGTCCCCTACGGACCCGGTTACTCGGTCCCTTATCAGTTGCTGTCTCACGTCGTGAGCGCTGCGTCCATCGCCATAGAGGAGCTAATAGACAGCGGGACTGAAAGAAAGATCGTCGGGGAAAGTAAAGTCCGGCACTTTTGCTCTGCTGCTCAATTATCTGCTTTTCAAAGCCGCTCAACAGGGTTAGCGGCGGAAGTGTTCTCCTTTTACGTTTTAATGACGTCG
>JAWQFJ010002034.1:0-22500 GCA_034096865.1 Theodoxus fluviatilis
TATCACCCACTCAACTGTGCCACACGTCGAATTTTGTTGGGATGGCGAATGTGGGTTCTCATTCGGGCCGTGCTGCAGAAGAAGCGCCTTTGAAGATTGGTGCTTTGGTCAAGAATCGATTAGTTCTGATATCAGCAAGGTGTTTGCGATGGACTCAGTTCTAAAGTGAGCGAGTTTTTGCGAGGAACCTGGGTGAGCTACGGTAGGGTTACTGCGCATGTCTGTTTTTTTTCTTCACAGAAACGCTGTTCAGTTGTGTCCAGTCGCATCCCTTGCAACAAGATGGCGACATCCTTGGCTGGTGTGTTGCGGATTTACTGTTGACCTCATTTCTTCCCAAAATAAACATTACTGCTAAAATAAAATGCATTAAAACCAAGACAGTATCTAACCCAGGATCCTTAATTTTTGAAAGTTTAAGTGATTTACAACAATTGAGTTCTCACAATCCGTAAATTTGTGAAAAAACATTTGCAGAATGTTCTCACCTCGCCATGGCATCCATCTTGGAACTGGAGAGAACGTACGCTGGGGCCAAGGTTGAACTTCGGTTAACCGGTGACGTCACTCCGGTCGTACCGTACCGAGTTTTTGCGACCTCCGGTTCGACTCGAGTCACTTCAGTAGACGCGAAAACTCGCTCAGTGTTTGAGGACGTCAGCAATTACCTAATTTGAAGAAAGAGTGACGTCAAATTGAGGAGTTTGGAGGACGTCACGGAGGACCGAAAAAGGAAAATGAGGAGATTTGGACGGATTGAGGGAAGGGAGGAAGAAAAGCGAGCAGACGGAGGCGGACGACTGGATAGATAGGTTAGAGAACCTTCTCTCTGCACTTGGGAGGTTGATGACGCTGTGTGGCCCACAGTGGGAAGTTGTCTTTGCAAGAGCTGCGTCGTGCGAGTGTGGTAGATAGGACAGTAGAGTAAGAACGTGGAGAGTGAGGAAGCGAGTACACAGGGAGAACGGATCGGTACGTTGGTTTCGGTAGACCTCTCTCTCTGCTCTTGAGAGGCTGGTGACGCTGTGTTGCCCACAGTGGGGACGTGTCCTCACGGGAGTCCAAACCTTGGTGAGTTCTAGTCCCTGTGGGTTGTGTCCAGCAAACAGCTCCTCGCGAGTAAGTACAACATTTTGTGTCCATCGAAGTCGAGTCGAAAGAGTGCGTCTAATTCCTTCATGGTGCTGTTGATAAAATTTGGACTTGCGGTTTGTGGAAGATTGTTGATTGTAATTTGGTATTGTTAACATTGGCAACGGAAAATTAAGTTCCATTTTGTTCCTGTATTGTTCCGATGTAGTGTTTGCTCATTGGCTGTTCTGAATTGAAATAGTCGGTCATATTTTGAGTAACTACAGGGGAAGTTGAGTACGGTTGTTCTTGCAGGGTTATATTAATGCCGGGTTTGGTTTAACGAATGCAGGAACGTTGTGTTCCGTTTTATTACTGCATTGCCAATCGTTTGACAGCGGGAGTGCGTTTCTAGTATGCATTGGGATGAGATAGGTTATGAAGGGTGGATGATAGTTGTGGCGAAGTTGTGATCTGGTGTCATTTCAGTATTATATGCAAGGTGTGCACTGGGTGGGTTGGTCCGACATCGCCTTGCGTAAAAGGATGATCTTGTTTGAACTGGCTACTTTATGCTGACAGTTAATTAGATTATGGTTCTTGTGCTTGAAGAGATCATTTTGTTTTTAAGACCAAGTGATTGGTCTTCGGTTTGACCACACTTTGGATTGGTATATTGTTGTTATCTGGTACTCTGTGATTTATTTGATTGATCTGATTGTCAGAGGGTCGCATTGATTGCATCGTTGCATGCGGGCGATTGGGTGATCATTGGGCAAGCACGCTTGACAATAATTGGTTGTAGAATAAACGGTGATTGTTATTTTAATTTCGTGTATTGTCTTGAATCTTTTGATCGGATCAACTGTAATCTCTCGAAAAAAGTTTGAGTAGAAACTGACCCGTGACAGACTGCTTGGTTTAATTTCTTCAGATCCACGCAGATCCGGACGTCACAGTTAGGCTTCTGTACTGGAACCATGGGCGACACCCACTCAGTCGGCTCTGTGATTTCTTCTATTATTCCGTCTTCTTGCATCCTCTCCAAGTCTTTCTTCACCTTTTCTTGCAGTGGAATTGGCACTCTTCTTTGTGTGGATAGGCTGTACGGTTGTGTACCTTCCTTGCGCTTGATCTTCACAGGCTCACACTTCATGGCTGCGAAAGTGACTGAGTTCACTCTCCGTACAAGATTCAGCGCTGTAGCTGTACTGTGGCTTAGAAGACTGTCAGAGTCGTTATCAATGATGAACCCTGTAGCTTCAATCTTCTTCTCAAACTTGGTAGTGAAGTGACCTAGTGTTTTCACTTTGCCCCCTAGACTCATCAGATTAACATGATTCACTGGAAGCAGCTTCGGCTGTCCTAGCTTTGCCCATGTAGATCTGCTAATCAGGTTGACGTCGGTCCTGGTATCAATCTTCCAGTTGATAGTGTTTTTTTCCAACTTCAAATTCACCCTCCACGGTGGTTCATTGGACTCGACTCTTCCTATGAAGTATTCTTTCTCATGCTCTGGCTCTCAGGCTCTTTTTCTGGCTCTATTTCAAGCTCTCTTTCTGGCTCTGGCTCTGAAGTAACTTCATCCGTTTCCTTTGTCTTGGACTTAGAAATGCACATTTTTTGCAAAATGTGACATTTTCCCACATTTGTGACATTTCTTCTGGCATGATGGATACTTCCACTTCTCATGGCTAGTTCCGCATTTCTTGCACGCAGATGTATCTGAAGTATGCGAGTGTGCATTCTGATATGAGGATCCCTTCCCTCCTCGGTTCCACCTGGGTCGGAAGCGGACTCCATCAACGGATGCTGCACTTCTCTGTTCCTCTAGTTCAGCCTTCACTTGTTCATGTTGTCTCGACTTCATGATTATTTTCTCCAAAGTCAGCTCGCTCTCTAGCTGTAGTTTTCCAGAAAGATCTTTGTCTCTCCGCCCCAGGACTAGTCTATCTCTTATAGTGTCCTTCTTCTCTGTGAAAACAGCATTTTCTGCTAGTTCATACAAAGCATTGACGTATTGTTCAATTGATTCACCTTCTTTGTGGTTCCTGCTGTGAAATGTTGCTCTGAAGTGAATCACGTTCCTCTTTGGTTTGAAATGTTCATCAAATTTCTTCTTCACTTTGTCGTAGTCTTTTTGATCATCATCAGAAAACTCAATCTGTGCGAAAATCTTATCAGCATCCGGACCCATAGAGTACAGCAAACTACTAACTTGAATCTCGCCACTCTCTTTACTAAGCTTTGATGCAAGCCTGAAACGATCAAATCTCGCCAACCAAGCTGGCCATGCAGAAGGCTCATGAAATGCAAATGGCTGCGGCGGTTTGAACATTGTGACGCACTGACATTTTTCAATCAAGTTACTTAGCTTTCAAATGTTCTTTCAGCGGAATCCTGGTTCCCCTTTTTGTTCAAAGGATCTCTGACACCATGTTTAGATGTCTGTTGTCAGTGTGGCTCGAGTAGAAGAGCGTGACGAAGGGAAAACTGATAGAACACTGAGCAGTCAACAGCACTTCGGAGATGGCGGTTGAGGAACTCTTTTATTCGTACGCATGCGTAAGCCAGCTCATGGTCAATGGGAGCGAACTCTACTAAATGGCTTCGTAACAATGCAGTAACGGTTACTTCCCTTATGACTGATAATACGACATCTGTTGTGTAATCAAGTGTGAACATGACAGTGTATATTATGTAACCTAGTCGGAACATGAAGTTGTCTTTGATGTGACCTCATTTGACCAAAACAGTGAATTTTGTGTAATCTAATATGAATATCCCAAAGCCTTCTACTATAATGTTGTCTGAACATAATCTCTTTATGTAATTCAGAGTGATCATAATGGTGTCTTTTGTAGAATCTAGTCTGATTATAACTTGTAGCAATTTTGTTTTACTTCATTATCTTTGCGAATCAATTTTTTGTACATATTTTCTGCATTATATTTCCCCCTGAACTTGCATATATGCACAACAAACAGAAGTGTTTTAGACCTACACCTTTGTTCATTCATGTCAATATTGGCTCCCCCCTCAATGCTTGTGTAGCCAGTGACTGCTGTCCCCATGTCTTGTGTGACCAGTGACTGCTGTCCCCATTTGGCCAGTGACTGCTGTCCCCATGTCTTGTGAGGCCAGTGACTACTGTCCCCATGTCTTGTGTGACCAGTGACTACTGTCCCCATGTCTTGTGTGGCCAGTGACTGCTGTCCCCATGTCTTGTGTGGCCAGTGACTGCTGTCCCCATGTCTTGTGTGGCCAGTGACTGCTGTCCCCATGTCTTGTGAGGCCAGTGACTGCTGTCCCCATTTGGCCAGTGACTGCTGTCCCCATGTCTTGTGTGGCCAGTGACTGCTGTCCCCATGCCTTGTGAGGCCAGTCGCTGCTATGTCCATGTTTTTTGTGGCCAGTGACTGCTGTGCCCTTGTGACCAGTGACTGCTGTCCCCATGTCTTGTGTGTTAATATTGGCTCCCCCTTCCCCCTTTCCCGTTTTAATTTTTTTAAATCAAGTGACTAACGATAACTCCATAACTATCAATACATACTATTTGTATGATCTGAGAAGTTCAATGTTGACTTTCAAGAGCAAATTTTTGTTGTTCGATGGACTTCTATGCCTCCTCTTGGCTGTTGCCTGTTTCCTGTTTCTATGTGTTTTTGTATCATTGCATATTTGTTATTTTGAATTTGAATTGTCTAAAGATGGAAATTACATAATAAAGAAGTAAAAACTGGAACTGGATGGTTGTTATTCTTCCACAGAGTGGATAAGGCAGGGCAAGTGCCGGCCCAGCTGCCAAACGGGTACCTGCGTGGGTATGGACGGATCATTCAGGATAAGGCAGGGCAAGTGCCGGCCCAGCTGCCAAACGGGTATCTGCGTGGGTATGGACGGATCATTCAGGATAAGGCAGGGCAAGTGCCGGCCCAGCTGGGACCCAAACGGGTATCTGCGTGGGTATGGACGGATCATTCAGGATAAGGCAGGGCAAGTGCCGGCCCAGCTGGGACCCAAACGGGTATCTGCGTGGGTATGGACGGATCATTCAGGATAAGGCAGGGCAAGTGCCGGCCCAGCTGGGACCCAAACGGGTATCTGCGTGGGTATGGACGGATCATTCAGGATAAGGCAGGGCAAGTGCCGGCCCAGCTGCCAAACGGGTACCTGCGTGGGTATGGACGGATCATTCAGGATAAGGCAGGGCAAGTGCCGGCCCAGCTGCCAAACGGGTATCTGCGTGGGTATGGACGGATCATTCAGGATAAGGCAGGGCAAGTGCCGGCCCAGCTGGGACCCAAACGGGTATCTGCGTGGGTATGGACGGATCATTCAGGATAAGGCAGGGCAAGTGCCGGCCCAGCTGGGACCCAAACGGGTATCTGCGTGGGTATGGACGGATCATTCAGGATAAGGTAGGGCAAGTGCCGGCCCAGCTGGGACCCAAACGGGTATCTGCGTGGGTATGGACGGATCATTCAGGATAAGGTAGGGCAAGTGCCGGCCCAGCTGGGGCCCAAACGGGTATCTGCGTGGGTATGGACGGATCATTCAGGATAAGGCAGGGCAAGTGCCGGGCCAGCCTAGCTGTAGTTTCATCTTAGTCCAACTGGGCCCGGTTTAGGGAGAATTCTCACCTCCCTCTTTGGTCCGTAATGTGGTTCCCCGCTCAGGGCCCGTTAGATTGGTCCAGCATGGGCCTCAACGTAGCCCGGCCCTCTGGCTATTTGGGAATCGCTAAGGCAACGCAATCACAGATACTACAACTGCTAAGGCAACAACGTCAGAGACACTACGATCGCTAAGGCAACGCAACCACAGAGACTACAATTGCTAAGGCAACGATATCACAGAGACTACAATTGCTAAGGCAACGCAACCACAGAGACTACAATTGCTAAGGCAATACAATCACGGAGACTACAATTGCTAAGGCAACGACATCACAGAGACTACAATTGCTAAGGCAATACAATCACAGAGATTACAATTGCTAAGGCAACGCAACCACAGAGACTACAATTGCTAAGGCAACGCAACCACAGAGACTACAATTGCTAAGGCAATATAATCACAGAGACTACAATTGCTAAGGCAACGCAATCACAGAGACTACATTTGCTAAGGTAACGCAATCACAGAGACTACAATTGCTAAGGCAATACAATCACAGAGACTACAATTGCTAAGGCAATACAATCACAGAGACTACAATTGCTAAGGCAACACAATCACAGAGACTACAATTGCTAAGGCGACGCAATCACAGAGACAACAATTGCTAAAGCAATACAATCACAGAGACTACAATTGCTTAGGCAACGATATCACAGAGACTACAATTGCTAAGGCAATACAATCACAGAGACTACAATTGCTAAGGCAATACAATCACAGAGACTACAATTGCTAAGGCAATACAATCACAGAGACTACAAATGCTAAGGCAACGATATCAGAGAGACTACAATTGCTAAGGCAATACAATCACAGAGACTACAATTGCTTAGGCAACGATATCACAGAGACTACAATTGCTAAGGCAACGCAACCACAGAGACTACAATTGCTAAGGCAATACAATCACAGAGACTACAATTGCTAAGGCAACGCAATCACAGAGACTACAATTGCTAAGGCAACGATATCACAGAGACTACAATTGCTAAGGCAATACAATCACAGAGACTACAATTGCTAAGGCAATACAATCACAGAGACTACAATTGCTAAGGCAATACAATCACAGAGACTACAATTGCTTAGGCAACGACATCACAGAGACTACAATTGCTAAGGCAACGCAATCACAGAGACAACAATTGCTAAGGCAATACAATCACAGAGACAACAATTGCTTAGGCAACGATATCACAGAGACTACAATTGCTAAGGCAATACAATCACAGAGACTACAATTGCTAAGGCAACGATATCACAGAGACTACAATTGCTAAGGCAATACAATCACAGAGAGTACAATTGCTAAGGCAACGCAACGACAGAGACTACAATTGCTAAGGCAATACAATCACAGAGACTACAATTGCTAAGGCAATACAATCACAGATACTACAATTGCTAAGGCAATACAATCACAGAGACTACAATTGCTAAGGCAACGACATCACAGAGACTACAATTGCGAAGGCAACATCACAGAGACTACAATTGCTAAGGCAATACAATCACAGAGACTACACTTGCTAAGGCAACGCAACGACAGAGACTACAATTGCTAAGGCAATACAATCACAGAGACTACAATTGCTAAGGCAACGATATCACAGAGACTACAATTGCTAAGGCAACGACATCACCGAGACTACAATTGCTAAGGCAATACAATCACAGAGACTACAATTGCTAAGGCAACGACATCACAGAGACTACAATTGCGAAGGCAACATCACAGAGACTACAATTGCTAAGGCAATACAATCACAGAGACTACAATTGCTAAGGCAACGCAACGACAGAGACTACAATTGCTAAGGCAATACAATCACAGAGACAACAATTGCTTAGGCAACGATATCACAGAGACTACAATTGCTAAGGCAATACAATCACAGAGACTACAATTGCTAAGGCAACGATATCACAGAGACTACAATTGCTAAGGCAATACAATCACAGAGAGTACAATTGCTAAGGCAACGCAACGACAGAGACTACAATTGCTAAGGCAATACAATCACAGAGACTACAATTGCTAAAGCAATACTATCACAGATACTACAATTGCTAAGGCAATACAATCACAGAGACTACAATTGCTAAGGCAACGACATCACAGAGACTACAATTGCGAAGGCAACATCACAGAGACTACAATTGCTAAGGCAATACAATCACAGAGACTACACTTGCTAAGGCAACGCAACGACAGAGACTACAATTGCTAAGGCAATACAATCACAGAGACTACAATTGCTAAGGCAACGATATCACAGCGACTACAATTGCTAAGGCAACGACATCACCGAGACTACAATTGCTAAGGCAATACAATCACAGAGACTACAATTGCTAAGGCAACGATATCACAGAGACTACAATTGCTAAGGCAACGACATCACCGAGACTACAATTGCTAAGGCAACGACATCACCGAGACTACAATTGCTAAGGCAACGCAATCACCGAGACTACAATTGCTAAGGCAACGCAATCACCGAGACAACACTTCCAAATACAACCTCAGAGAAATTACAACCGCTAAGGCAACGTCACATATGCTAAGATCTCGGAGGCAAAAATTAACATTACCGAGACTACGATAGCTAAGGCAACAACATCACAGAGACTACTGTTGCAAAAGCAACGACATCATTGAAACTACAATCGCAAATAAGACAACATCACAAAGACTACAATTGCAAAAACGACATCACAAAGACTACAATCGCAAATAAGACAACATCACAAAGACTACAATTGCAAAAACAACATCACAAAGACTACAATTGCAAAAACAACATCACAAAGACTACAATTGCAAAAACGACATCACAATGACTACAATCGCAAATACAACAACATCACAGAGACTACAATCACAAATACAACATTACAGAGACTACAATCACAAAGCCAACGATAATGTTGGCGACGACAGTGGCAATAACAACAAAGAAAATCAGCGACGAGGAAAAACAATTTCTATTTCATCGATTGACTTTTTGTACCGAATTGACCCTGAAAGCAGTTACACAAGGACGGCCTGTCCTTGAGATGTCAACCATTGTGCAGGGCTGGTGTCGAAAGAAGCGCCTACACACCTGGGCGCCTAAAAACAAGACTGTTCTGTGCGTCACGGACTAACCAAGGGCACGCGTTGTTTTCTTCCTCAACCTGCCTGCCATGTTTTGGAAGCTTTGAGCCTTGCGGCAGAGTTTTTCAACGCAAACACTGAAGACGATACCAGATGCGCGCCCCGTTTACGAGGTGCCGTGTGAAAATGACACGTGTCACTCAGAGCTGAGAAAGGGCGATTGATGTTTAAAGACAACGTCATTTTGTGAAATATCGAGTTGACAAAACTGGAGTCCACGCTCTGTCTTCGTGTCTTTGCTAGATCCATTCATTCGTCGAAAAAACAAGTCTTGAACATTTCTTTGCGGCCATCGTCGATGACTTTATATCGGTGAACACATTTCGTTATGCTAACTTAATTCATTTGTGAAAAAAGAAATGGAGGTAAAATACTTGGAAAGAAAGGAGTAGAAATATTGCTTACAATGTTACTCACCTGTGCCAGATGGTGTCCTCACATTGATTAGACAATTATCAAATGTGCTTGTCCCATGGACTACCTTGTTCGCTCTATCTCCAATGGACTGCTGCCTCTTTTAATCACACTCCCTGATCTTACAATGATATGATCGTCGTTTTCCAGGTTATTTCATCATTTGGGCATTTCAGCGTTTGTTGTTCACTCATAACTCTGCTGTAGCAGTCAGGATACTGTGGGCGAAAGCGTCCTTGTCTTCCCTGTGGAGGTGATATTCCAGTCCAGAACTATTCAAACTGACAAAGCTCTGCTTTAAATATGAAGGCTTTTATGTGTTTACATCTTTAGCAGCCGCTCCTTGACACAGCGGGTGTCTGACAAGTGTGGAATTATGGAAATGCACATCCTGCTTGGTCTAATGGGGCGCGTCCCGTGACTACCTGCAACTTGCGAGAAGCGTGGTTTTGATCCCCACATAATTATACCGTCTGCATTGTGCATTTCAACTGACACTTCCTCCTCTGCATGTAATCAGATGATAACAGCTGAAATTGAAAGTCAATGACGACAGAAGGCGCCGGCCTCCAAGCGACTCAACAGTCCTGCTCAGGTGACGCTCAACAAGGTGCGATGGAAATGTAAGACCGTGCAGCACACGTTGTTTGGGTGCAGCTTGACCCTCTATGACAGGTGTGTCACCACGTCATCTTTGGTCACGACGATATTGACATCACCTCCATCACTGCTGCCACGTGTAAGTGTGTCGTGCTAAAACGTACCATGCAACGTATTCGTTTCTGATTACGAGTGTGTGTGTGTGTGTGTGTGTGTGTGCATGTGTGTGTGCGTGCGTGCGTGTGTGGGTTCGCGCGCGCGCGTGCGTTTGTGTGTTTGCTTGCCTGCCTACTTGCCTTTAAAAGATCATGCAATTTCGTATGTATGCTTTCTATCAACATGCATATTCTTTTCGAAGTATGTGCAAATGTGCATGTGCGTGTGTAGGTAAAGTGTCCTTGGACAAAAATGTGTATTCATATAAACTAATGCACACACACATGAATACACGTGCGTAAGCTAAGAAACTTGCTCAAACATTTCACAAACGTGCATAGATAAAAGTACACAATAGTGTGTCGTCTCGTCTACGTCTTCTTTGTCTATCATTTCTCATTCGGCAGCTACCACCCGTTAAACTTTCCTCAACATTAACTATTGGTCAGCAGGACACGTGACAAGCCGTGTGCTTGGATGTCTTTATTGCCGTGACAACCATGCCATTCAAATCTAGAGCAAACCTCCAACACCATGTTGGATGCATCGACGATGGTTTCTCGGTCTGTAGTCCAGGACTACGCGCACTCAGCAGCGGCACTTGGGGGCATCTGCAGGCGGCAAGTCCTTGGTGGCGACCAGGTGGACCAGACCTGAAACACACAGATCATTGTCAGGAATGTTTCGCCCTCCCTCGTGGGGAAATGGAGAATAAAACCATGGGGTGGTCTATGGGGACTATACGCCTGTACTTTTACTTCCTAACTTTGCGCAAGGACAGATGTCCTCGAGTGAGTGATGGTCACACGGCCACACATGGAGACAGAATCAGGATATTCCACCAGCAGGTGTGCAAGTCGATATTTCGGGCAACTGACTTTATTATGCGCAACGCTCTGTTACGTAGGTGCAGCCTTGACACGTGTGTTGCTTACTTTGACGTACACAGGGGCATGTAGTCTCCCCCTCTTTCTCTCTCTCTCTCTCTCTCTCTCTCTCTCTCTCTCTCCCTCTTTCTCTCGCTCGCGCTCTCTTTCTTTCTCTTTCTCTCTCTTTCTCTCTGTCTCTCTCTTTGCCTGTCTCTTTCTCTTTGTCTCTCTGTCTGTTTCTCTCTCTCTTTCGCTCTCTCTCTCTCTTTCTCCCTCCCCTCTCTCTCTCTATCTCTCTCACTCTCGCTCTCACACTCTCGCTCTCACTCTCTCTCTCTTTCTTTGTCTCTCTGTCTATCTCTTTGTCTCTCTGTCTCTCTCTGTTTCTTTCTGTTTTTCTCTCTCTTTCTCTCTCTTTCTCTTTCTCTCTCTCTATGTCTCTCTCTTTGCCTGTCTCTCTCTCTCTCTCTTTGTCTCTCTGTCTCTCTCTCTGTCTTTGTCTCTCTCTCTCTTTCTCTCTCTCCCCCCCTCTCTCTCTCACTCTCGCTCTCACACTCTCGCTCTCCCCCTCTCTCTCTCTCTCTCTCTCTCTCTCTCTTTGCCTGTCTCTCTCTCTTTGTCTCTCTACTCTCTCTGTTTCTCTACTCTCTCTCTCTTTCTCTCTCTTTCTTTCTCTATGTCTCTCTCTTTGCCCATCTCTCTCTCTTTTCTGTCTGTCTCTCTCTGTTTCTCTCTCTCTTTCTCTCTTTCTCTCTCTCTCTCTCTCTTTCTTCCCCCCCCTCTCTCTCACTCACTCTCGCTCTCACACTCTCGCTCTCACTCTCTATCTCTCTCCCTCTCTTTGCCCGTCTCTCTCTTTGTCTCTCTGTCTCTCTGTTTTTTTTTCTCTCTCTTTCTCTCTCTCTCTTTCTCTCGCTCCCTCATTCTCTATCTCTCTCCCTCAATCTCTATTTCCCTGCACTCTCTCCCTCTCTCTGTCTCTCTCTCTCTCTTTTCTCTATCTCTCTCTCTATCCCTAACTCTCTCTATCTATTTACCCTCAGTCAGTCTCTCTCTCCCTTACTTTCTCTCTCTCCGGTCTCTTCCTCTCACTCTCTCTCTCTCTCTCTCTCTCTCTCTCTCTCTCTCTCTCTCTCTCTCTCTCTCTCTCTCTCTCTCTCTCTCTCTCTCCCTCTACCTACCGGCCAGTGCGGACTGGAAGCCAGAGTTGTAGTCACAGGCCACCTCGTTGTGGACATAGTCGCCCCTGCTGTCGTTGTAGCCGTCCCCTTGGTCTGGCCCCCCAACCAAGGCGCCGTTCAGCTGCTGAGGGGAGGGGCCGGGGTTGTTCATGTTTCCTTGGTTACAAGGAGCTGGTCTGTTAGGGCAGGAACTGCGGAGAACAGAAACCAAGAATGCTCAACCACTGTAGGCATCCCTGTGTTTCTCTTGGTTGGGGAAAACATACATCATCAGAAGAGAGAGAGAGAGAGAGAGAGAGAGAGAGAGAGAGAGGAGAGAGAGACACAAAATGTGACAGAGAGAAAGCCAGAGCGAGAAGTACATGGGGAGGGTGAGAGAGAGAGAGAGAGAGAGAGAGAGAGAGAGAGAGAGAGAGAGAGAGAGGGAGAGAGTGCAGGGAAAGAAAGAGTGAGGGAGAGAGATAGAGAATGAGGGAGGGGGAGAGAGAGAGAGAGATAGAGAGAGAGAGAGAGAGAGCGAGAGCGAGAGAGATAGAGCGAGAGCGAGAGAGAGCGAGAGAGAGAGACAGAGAGACTAAAAGAGAGATAGAGAGATAGAGAGAGATATGCTTACACACAAAGACACATACATACAAAACATACATGCATGTGCATGATAATAAAGTAGATATTCACAAGTAGAAGGTTAGTTGCTGGATGAAAGTTACTTCTGACACTGAGACCAATGGAAAGACGTACAAACAGACGGGCGGACGAACAACAGACACAGGCGCACGTTCATCATGCCCATGCTTTATTCACATCAAAACCACTGCACTGAGCAATGTCGCGGGGAATAAGTGACTCGACTTTGCATGATAATGCTGAAAAGAAAACACAGTCAATGCGGCTACTCGAGTTTGAAGACCACATGTCAGGAAATTTCTGTTCGAGCAAAGTTTTCCGTAGAAAATCATGAAGTGATCCGTGATTCCTTTCTGCTTCATTAATAGAGGGCTAAGCACTTTGGCTTCATCAGACTTGGAGCCTATTGCAGTGGTTAGAATCTGTGTGGGACATATTCAATATGTTACTCCTATGATCTACGTCAAACAGAAGTGTAGAACATATTTCCCTTTTTTTAATACTGAAATGACCCAGATAGTTTGTATATGAGCATTTTCTAACTCACAACATCACCATCGCTAAAAGAGGAAATAAAAGGGGGACACAATCCATATTGATATAATCTTCCTCACGTTTGCTTCCTCAAAATGGTTAGTGCACAAACTGAATGAGCAGACATAGCCCCCCTAGATTCGAGAGAGAAAAAAGAAATTACAAAGCCTCACTTAATGTATTGATTTGCCCTGACCGGTTTTCCCTCTTTACATACGGGCTCCGCCACTTTCGGAGGGAAGCAATCAGGTGAGCTGTCTGAGGGCATCCCGTATACAGGGACATGTGTCTGGTCACATAATATATTATGGAATGGTGTCACGTGGGAATGACGATGGGATGCGTATCCACGGACACAAACATGGGGTTACTCAAACAACAGCTGTGCAAGTCCATATTTCGGGCAACTGGCCAAACAACACTACACGCCGCGTTATGCAGTCGCTGTCATGTCACGTACGTTGACATTGTCTGACGGACTCAGCGTGTGGCTGAGATTATCTTCCTCTATCTCTATGTCCTTCTCTCCTTGAAAGGGGCCGTTGCCTATTCAATAAATCCATTCGTTTATTTTTTCTATCTCTCTCTCTCCTCTTTGTCTCACTTTCTGGGTCTCCCTCTCTGTCTGTTTGTCTGTCTCTCTCTCTCTCTGCCCTCCCCCTCTCTGCCATCCCCTCCTCTCTCTCTCTCTCCCTCTCTCTCTCTCCCTCCCTCTCTCTCTCTCTCTCTCTTTCTCTCTCTCTATCCTTATCCCTCTGTCTTTCTCTCCCTCTGGCTCCCTCTCCCTATGTCTCCCTCTCCCTCTGTCTCTCTCTCCATTTGTCTCTCTTTCCGGGTTTTTTTCTCTCTCCCTCTGCCTCTCTCTTTCTCTCTGTCTCTTTCTCTCCCTGTGTCTGTCTCTCCCTCTGTCCGTTTCTCCCCCCCCCTCTGTCTCAGCCTTTTCTCCCAATCTCAGTATTTCTATTAATGTCTCACAATCTTTTTTTTTCTCTCTCCCTTCCCCTCCCCCTCCCCCCCACCCCCATCCCCCCCGACACACACACACACACACAGAGTATCTCCTTTCTTCACATACGCGCCACGGTGGTGAGGGCTGTGAGGGAAGTTGGAGCCGTAACCAATCTCGAAACTCTGGCAGCGTCCGTTGGAGCCCAGGATGTAGTTGATCTGGCTCTGGGCCCACTTCCGATACGCCATACTGTCGATACCGTCGTCAGCAGCAGCCAGAGCAATGAAGACGGCGTTTCCTGAAGGAAGAATACGACTTCAGTGAGGCAAGGCTAAAAAGAAAGAGCCATATTGACTTCGAGCATATTACTGAAACTGCTTTATCATCAAATAAGTTGACAAACGTTTAGCCGTATCAAACAGTTTCGTCGTTGGTTGACCATTGGAGTTGATCATGTTAGCCACCCTTGTGCAATCATTTGATGACGGACCCGAGTGTAGCTGGCCAGTCCAGTCTGGAAGGTGCACACCCGGGGACAGTGTGGGCACTAGAAGTACGCTGTGGGAGGGGTGGACGTTGAGGATTTCCTGTGTTCCCTGGCGTTGGTGAACCTCGTCCTTCGAGCGTCTTCTAAGTTCTTACAGACCCTCCAAGTGATTGCGTGCCAGTGAGTTTTGTCCTCAGTTGGGGGTTTAAGGTCTTTTGCATATATTAAACAGTACCTCAGGCTATTGTTGACGCAGTCTATCACCTCCCTCCACACTCACACTCAATTCTCTCATTCTTTCTGCTTCCGAAGTCAGGAGTATCACTAGTAGAGGGGGGGGGGGATAATTAATTCACTCTCGTCTCACACTTGCATGACATGCCACAATGTTCATCAATTATTTTTAAAATAAGACGTAATCATGAGTGAAATCAAATTCAATGCAATGTGAATGAAAATATCAATCAATTCTGTCAGTCTACTCTCTGTGACTGAAAAGTAGAGGATTAATTCCACTGACCCGAAACCAAAGTTGACCCAGATTACTCACATGTTGAAGCAGATGGGCAAAATTGTTCCAGAATCTCCACCGACAAAAACTTCTGCCCAAAAACGATATCCACTCAGGAATGGGCATTCACAAGCACACTCTCTCTCAAGGTTCTACCTCAAAAGGAGAGGATAAAAGGCCATAAGCATGGTGGGCTTACATATTTGCCCAAACAAACACACATTTTCCAAGTGCACCAACAATGAACCTTCCAGGTGACAAACTCGGCTTCATAGTCCGGCGAAAGCTGGATATTCATTCAGGGAAGACACTGTTCTTCTTGGTTCAACCTTTCAGATGATCGGGTGGGTGGGGGGATTGAAGAATGTTTAACGTGTAGACTGCTTGTACTACACGGAGTTACTCGAAATACGTCCGTTCACAGTGATATCCAAAGAGTCAACTGCTCAGAAAACTTTCAGTCTTCCGGCCTGGAGAGTTACTCACAGTGCACAAGCCACCATTCTTAACCAATCAAATCATCGTTGCATCATCACTAATTTTGTGAACGACCGTTTCAAGCCGGTCTATAGCCTCAAAGCTTAGGCTTGTTCCCACCAAAACATCAACATGGCAAATGCCTTAAAACAATATAGAAATGGAATAATAGCTGAACCATAACACAGTCTTTCTACCGTTTTTTTCGAACGACCCGTCTCTCTATGACCCACAGCAAGACTTCTGGCATGATCTGGCGTGATACCCGTGAGGCTTCCATGCGGATGACTGTTACGAATCAAATATGCCGAATGGTGTGTGCACGTGATTAGGCTTTGACTGTGATTATTTTTAGCATGAGTTGGCGACGTAGTGACTGAGGAGTGTTCAAGCGTGAGCGGATGTTCCAATTGACTGTATATTTGTCGAGTGAAAGCAGTGTGCTACACTCAAGCGAATAAACCTGAAGGAGACGGGTGAGTGCTGATTTTATCTAGTATTATTTTACCTTGTAAATACCACGGATGTATGATGATTGATAGTGAAGGAATGGATGAGTGAGTCTGTGTTGCTTTCACGGTTTTTTTGTACAACGAGTGATGAGAGGATAGCAGAGGTTAGGAGCTTTGCTGGCGGGGTCCGGTGTGCAGACTGTCGGCGGGGGCCAATGAGTGCTGGCAGCGAGAGTGTCGGCAGGGGGCCGATTTAGCGTCCGTAGACGGTGTCGGTGGGGGCCGCACGTCAGCACCCGTGAGCCCTAGTGTGGGACGGGGCAGTTGAGTTTTTTGTGTTCGAATACACTCATTCCTAACTCTGTGCTGGTGTTCCTGTCTTTTCTTGTTTATTTTCATTTGTGCATGCTAGGCTAACCTGAGGCCCAGATAGCCGATCCGTAACAATGACATGGCCATCCAGCAGAGCTGTGACATCAGGATTAAGGCCTCGATGCTGACTGAGGTCGCTGTGTGCAACACTTCCAGAATGATCACCCTCTCATGCCATCTGACACCCACGGTGGAGCACTGAGCTGTAATGAGGAAGCCCTAAGCTGTTTGGTGTGTTTCCTGTGCTGCGTCCAGGTCTTACAGCCACACAAAAGGTTTTTGAGGACAACTGCTTTGTACAGCTTGGTCTTTGTTGGCAGCTTGATGCTCCTGTGATTCACCACACGAGTGTGGAGGTGAACCAGAGATTTATTGCTTAGCTGATACATGCTGCGATTTCTTTGTCGAGGGTACCATAATAAGATATGCCGACCAGGTTCTTAAAATGATCAACAGCTTTTAGCTGGGTGCCATCAATGCACGGAGCCGGAGCATGTTGGCAGAGAACCGCCATACGTCTTGTTCAGGTTGATTGTCAGTCTAAGGAGCTTTGAGGCTTCAGCAAAGGGATCAGTGATGATCTGGAGGTCAACAACTATGCGTGCCATTAGGGCAAAGTCATCCGCAAACAACGCCTCAAGGATGAGTCTCTCTAGCGATTTGGTCCTGGCAATCAGTCGGCAGGGTGCTCAAAAACAGTCAAACACGCAATCATCTCACCCACGTGGGTGATCCTGGGAGTGTTTAGCCCAGGTATGCAACAATAACAACAACAACAACAACAACAACAACAAGAAAGTCGGAGGAGGTGGAAGAGAAAGCCTTGCAATCTGTACCTCAGCTACACTCCTCTCTGGAGCTCGCACGCAGCATGGTTCAAGACACATTCGGAAAAGAGGCGGAACAAGACTGGGGCGATGACACAACTCTGTGTCACGCAGTTGGAAGTGCTGAGGAGTTCAGAGGCATCACCGCTAATGAGGACAGACCCCGTTATGCGTCGTAGAGATGTGATAGGTAACAACCCACGCCTTCCATGAGCAAGTGCCTTTACGCATGTCTCTTTTGTACCGAGTTAAGGCGGGTGTGGTCACTGCCTCTACTGCAATGAATGGGTGGCCACTGTAATCACAGATGCGGGTTTATAAATACACACTTTAGGGAAGCCGTGTATACGCATGTGCGCGCACGCCAGCACACACATAGACACACACGAGAGAGAGAGAGAGAGAGAGAGAGAGAGAGAGAGAGAGAGAGAGGGACAGAGATAGTGAGATTGAGAGAACGAACGAACGAACGAACGAATGGTTTATTTTTGTGAGGCCACCGGCCCATCACAACTCGGTTACAACTAATATGCCTCATCGGCCACAGCAATACAAATCGCTTCTTGTCTTCTCTTAAACGCATAGTATAGAAACATAGCAACCGTGCGTACTGCTTTTGGCTCTTCCAGTGACAAGAGTGTCTTAAAAATCACATGATTTGGTATTCGTCGCCAACTTGGAAAAGTACATTCGTCGCAGATCTTCATAGACAGGACATTCAAATAACAAATGATTTTCACTTTCGTCATCTTCATAGCAAGCTGGACATAAATAAGCATTTTCAGATCGCTCTTTTGCAAATCTATACTTGTGAGTGAACAAGCTGCTAAACCCTGTCCTAAAATGGACATACACATCTCGGAAAACTTTTTTATCCAATATATACAAATACTTCTCTCTCATCCAGTCTGTCTTGAAGGATCTGTAGAACTCGTATCTACCACTCCCTGCCAAAGAATTTGTCCATACATTTCTGTATTCAATGATAAGGCGCTTTCTGAACTCTAACAAAAACTTCGGCTCGTTTTGCACATTTTGACTACACCATATATCCGCAAATCCATATCTGTACAATACTTCTTTTACTTTGTCTACCCAATTATCGTAATTTCCTGAGAGAAGCATCATCTTATAAACTTTGTAAGGGTAACGAGTAGCATCCATCTTTAACACACGTAACCAAAATTTAATGACACGTAGCGTTGCATTGATGTACAGTGGATATCTTCCAGTTTCACCATACATCATCAAGTTAGGAGCTTGCGAAGGAACATTAAGAAATCTTTTAATGGCTTGTAGATGTACAGATTCCACTACCGAACAGCTAAATAGGCCCCACAGCTCTGATGTATACAAAAGTACAGGCTGTATCTGCGTAGTAAACATTCTGAAATACACATCCGGTGAAATATTTCCCAATCTTCTTAAGCATTTTGTCAGTTGGATCGTACCTGCTTTTGCTCTACATACAAGATCAGACTGTAACATACTGACTGACAGTCTCGAGGTAAACAATGCTCCAAGATATCTGTATTCATTGACAGTCTCAATTTTCTCTGTACCCAGATACCACTTCTCATGGCTCGCTAAATAACCACCATTTCTGAAGACAATTATTTTTGTTTTTTGTTTATTTATATGAAGACCAACTGTGTCAGAGCCTTCTTTGAGATGATTTAGTTGGTTTTGCAGACCCACAACTGTGTCCGAGATAAGAACAATGTCATCCGCGAACAACAACAGATATATGACCGTAGAGTCAGGCATAAGCTGTATGCCATGCTTCCCATTTTTAATCACAATCTTGGCAACATAGTTCACTAAAAGAGAAAAAAGTATCGGACTCATTTTACACCCCTGTTTCAATCCTCGGGTATATGCAAATGAGTCACTGTAGCGACCGTTTGATCTTACGCAGCTTTGAACATCAAAACACATTGCTTGAAGCATCTGGAGTAATCTCCCTTTCATACCGTAACCTTGAAGGATTTCCCAAAGAACATTTCTATTTATACTATCAAACGCTTTTTTAAAATCTACAAACACGGCATACAATTTTCTATGTCTCGATAGGTATCTATGAATGACAGAATGAAGAACAAAGATATTATCTATCGTCGAATATCCTTTCCTGAAACCTGCCTGCTCTTCACCAATTAAACCGTTACTTTCAGCCCAATCTTGTAACCTGTCACTAATCACAGATGTGAAAACTTTGCTAAAAATGCTGGTGATAGAGATGCCTCTATAATTATCTGGGATAGAGGGGTCTCCTCTTTTATAAATAGGAAGTATAATTGATTTTGACCATATTCTTGGAAAACACTTTCTTGTCAACACAGTATTAAACAATTGAACAATTATTGTTAGTACTCTCTCAGGTGTACATTTGAACATTTCTGCCAGCATCTTGTCTTCCCCTGCTACCTTTTTAGTTTTCAGTTTTGCTATGGCACAGCTAACCTCATCATTTGTTATATCACAGTCAAGGGGCGACAACTCGTCAGTTGCTACTGTGAGTACATCATAATCAATTTGCAGTTGTTCAATTGAACCATGACTATATATTTTACCAAAATAATCTTTCCATTCCTCACATGAAATACTACATTGTATAACAGATCTAACATTAAGTTTTCTCACCTGTCTCCAGAACAAAGAGGAGTCACTGATATTTTCTACAAGACACTTAACAGTGTTAACTCTATATGCCTCTTTCTTTGATTTCAACAACTGCTTGTACTCTTTTCTTCTTTCTCTGTACACCTCTTTGTCGCACTCTGCCAATGTGCGGCTATATCTGCGGAGTAATGATCGTAGCAATTTCTTCTTTTCTCTACATTCTCTATCAAACCATGGTTGACCATGCATTGCTCTCCCGAACACAACCGATTTCTCCAATGGTTCAGCAGCTCTTATATAGCAGTCAGTAACAGATTCAGCAATAGTGTTTACATCCATATCAAAATCTAAGTCAGCCGCCACTTCTTCGATGTTACTTTGTAAATTTCTTTTGAACTCATCTTTAAATGTATCATCCCAAACTATTTTACTGCTGACGAAAATTTCTCTTACATTACTCACAATGTCATTTCTGCATTTGAGACATAACTCCAAGCATAAATGGGACGTCAGAACATTTTCTTTCACAGAAAGTGAGGTACAGTAGGGTAACAACTCATTCGAAACCAGAAAGTAGTCGATTACGCTGTTGCCTGTGCTTGAAATGTAGGTAAACTTGCCATTTAAATCTCCAGATATGTTACCATTCAGTATACACAGATCAAAGCCAGCACAGACGGACAACAGTTCATTACCAAAATCGTTTACTGTGTTGTCCTGGGAACAACGGGAATCGTTAAACAAATCACGCATTCTATCAGAAAAGTTGCTACAAGCTTCTACATTATTATTACCAGTGCGAGCATTGAAGTCGCCACAAACCAACAAGGAACAATGAGGGAAGGCTGTTGATAGATGCAACAAACACTGCTCGAGCACTAATATTCCGTTTTGTTCACCCAGTAAGGTATAATACGGAGACCCAGCAGGTGGAATGTACACGCACAACACTATTACATCTTTATCTGACATAAACAGCTGATTGCTAAATCTGAACGCAAGCATGTTGTCATAAATAAGTTCTACCTGCTCAACTGACCCAGCGATGTGGTGTTTTATCAAGCAAACAACACCACCTGACCTTCGTCCTCTCTCGGATAATTTCCGTGCAGGCGACACAAAACATTTGAAATCATTTTCAACACTGTCAAGTTTCAAATATTCAACAAAGGTCTCTAACAGACACACGAACTCAAATTTTTGGAGGAAGGGGAAAAAGTCAGGGTCTTCAAATTTCCGCAATATACCATTAATGTTCCATGAAAGAAAACTGCAAATACCTGCTGGTAGCTCTGTAGTTGTGACAGCGCCTCGGCCACTGTCCTAGGTGTTGCCGCCACGGGTAGACGCCCTTGTCGTGGAGCGGGTCGCGGGTCGGGTCTCTCTGCGCTCTCCTCTCCCCATGCTGACTTGGAGCAACACAGAGCTCAGTCCCACGGAAGTAGGCAAAATGTCCTGCTGCCCTCGCTTCCTGTAGCTGGCGTCTCTGCAGAGGTGTCCTGTCGCCGGATACTCCAATCCCCTTTTCTCTCAGTTTTTCCCTGGCTCGAAGAATGGCGATCTTATCGGTCGTTCTGTTCAGGGTCGCCAGAAGAGGACGGTGTTTTCCCTCTGTAGCCTTGCCGATGCGGTGAACAACACGTACGCCCCTCTCCTGAAAACCGTTCGGCAGCATCCCACTCACAGCTTCCAGGAACTTTCTCTCACTGGTATCCGGGGATTCATTTTCTTCTTCAGGAATGTTGTAGAGGAGAACGTTGTCTTTTCTCTGCGAAACTTCTAGTTTCTCCAATTGTTCCTCCATATAGTTTACTTTGGAAGTCATCTCTGCCTGCTTATCACTAACGTGCTCAACGAAAGCCTCCTGCATCTCCATCTTCTTCTTGAGGGCGAGTAATTCGTTTTGCACTTCAAGTAGCTTCCCATGCATTGCACCTATCTGGCCGTGGAGTTTCATGATCTCATTCATGATTCGTTCCGTGCAAGCACTTTGACTTTTTTCCATGTCCTCTTTCATCGAGGCCATTGCTTCCTCCAGATCTTTTTTCTCGAGTTCTGGTCCCGGATTTCTCTCCACGGTTCCGGACAGAAGAAGAAGAAACGAGAGGTCATGGAGCGTCATCCCGCATCTCCCCTCTGTCTCTCCTGTCGATGCAACGAATGCTGCAGTGCAGCTCTGGCTGGCTCCGTGCCCTCCTACCATCCTGAAATCGGCGTGAAGCCTTGCCGCTGCCATATCCTTCCCACTCATGCCGGCAAACCAACCCTCCACGCTGTGTAGAGTAGCAGCATAGTGCACCAAGAAGCCTAACGCCAGTCCAAGGGTGATAGCCGCAATGCACAAACCAATGCATTTGCGTGCATCGCTCACAGCATCCTTCGACCTGAATTCATTTCGCCGGGCTGCACGTGCAGCGTGAAGACCAATCCGTGCACGAAAAGTTTCTAGGTCGACACCCATTTTACTCGTTTGAGTAGTGAGTACTCATCACTATCATCAAAACGACAGTA
>JAWQFJ010002034.1:22522-25022 GCA_034096865.1 Theodoxus fluviatilis
GAGAGAGAGAGAGAGAGAGAGAGAGAAGTGTTCATGTGTATGAATACACTAGATGGTTTAGCCGTCTTCACCCTTTCCAGTTTCCACCTTTTCCCGTCTCCACCTCTTCCCGTCTCCACCTTTTCCATTTCCCTCTCCCCCTAAATAACCATACCGTACATACTTCCCACCCCCAACCCACCCTCGTTCTAACCCCCCCCTCCCGGGCATCATCCACCCCCTGGCCTCACCGCACCTTCCCACCCACCCAACCCACCCGGTCTCATCCCCCCGGTCTCCCCCCGTCGGCATCGCCAACCCCCCCGGCATTACCCTGCCCCGGCCTCACCCCCACCTCCGGTCTCGCACCCCCCCCCCCCCCCTCACATTCACCAAACATCAACGTGTGATGAGATGAGCAAGCTCGGACCCGTAAAACCTCGTGCATCACACAGCACATGTTGAAGCCGAGTTGCCTCCCTTTACCCTTAACAATCCCATGACTAAAAAGTTCCAGACGGAATATCTCTGGAACGATCAGAGGTACGCCTTCCAAAATGCGACGACTACCCCCATCAAGTCAAGGGGGAGCAACATGAAAAAGTTTGCAGAGATCTATGCACAGGGAGCCGAACACATACAGAGGGTGGATACACTAGATGGTTTACCCGTCTCCACCTTTTCCCGTCTCCACCTTTTCCATTTCCCTCTCCCCCTAAATAACCATACATACATACTTTCCCACCCCCAACCCACTCCCCAGCCTCACACCCCCCAGTTCAGTTTCACTGCACCCCCTGGAATCACCCCTCCCCCTAGCCTCACCCCCCCCTAGCCTCAGCCCCCCCCCCCCTAGCCTCACCCCCCCCCCCCAAATAACCGTACCGCAGATACTTTCCACCCCCCACCCCCCTTTCACAAAACGTCAATGTGTGATGAGATGAGCTGAGCTCGGAAATTTAAAACCTCATGCATCACGAAGCACACATTGGAGTTGAGTTGCTTCCCTTTGCCCTCAACAGTCCCATGTTCCAGAGTGAATATCTCCAGAACGGTCGGAGGTACGCCTTCCAAAATGTGACGACTATCCCATAAAGTCACAGGGGAGCAACATGCCAAATTTCGTGGATATCCGTGCACGGGCGGCCGAACGCATAGACTTGATGGATAGAAAGATACGCAGATACACAGACACGAAACCGTTTAGGTTATATATATATATATATATATATATATATATATATATATATATATATATATATATATATATATATAGACAGGCAAAGGATATTCCTGCAGAAAATCTGAGAGTAAATACACTTTTGAAAGTATACACTTGACAGGAGAACCAGTTGGTAAGCCAGCCACTCAAGTCTCCCGCCTTGAAGAAGAAAAGATGTTTGATGTTTATGCCAGACACTGAGGGAGTTCTGGAGGCAAGGCCTATGTTATACAGTACAAGTACCGTACTGATGTGAAACAACTTTTTAATGTGAGTTTGCAACTGTCGCCAATGATTTAACGTTTTAATCGTATGTATTCATTTTGACTTTCTATCTATATGGACAGGAATCTTGTAATCTCACTGCATTCTAACTGTAAAGCCTGCCAAATCTCTTGAACAACAGTGGGCCATATATTTTCTCATTTGCCTGCCTGGTTGCCTCTCTGCCTGCTTGCTTGCCTAGCTGCATGCCTGCTTGCCTTTCTGTCTGTCTGCTTGCCTCTCTGCCTACCTGCTTGCCATTCTGTCTGCCTGCTTGCTTCTCTGCCTGCCTGCTTGCCTCTCTGCCTACCTGCTCGCCTTTCTGCCTGCCTGCTTGCCTCTCTGTATGCCTGCTTGCCTCTCTGCCTGCCGGCTTGCCTCTCTGCCTGCCTGCTTGCCTCTCTGCCTGCCTGTTTGCCTCTCTGCCTGCCTGCTTGCCTCTCTGTCTGCCTGTTTGCCTCTCTGCCTGCCTGTTTGCCTCTCTGCCTGCCTGCTTGCCTCTCTGCCTGCCTGTTTGCCTCTCTGCCTGCCTGTTTGCCTCTCTGCCTGCCTGCTTGCCTCTCTGTCTGCCTTGTGGCCTCTCTGCCTGTCTGCTTGCCTCTCTGTCTGCCTGTTTGCCTCTCTGCCTGTCTGCTTGCCTCTCATCCTTCCTGCTTGCCTCTGTGTCTGCCTGCTTGCCTTTCTGTCTGCCTACTTGCCTCTATGTCTGCCTGATCGCCCCTCTGCCTGTCTGCTTGCCTCTCTGCCTGCTTGCTTGCCTCTCTGCCTGCCTGCTTGCCTCTCTGCCTGTCTGTTTGCCTTTCTGTCTGCCTGCTTGCCTCTCTGCCTGCCTGCTTGTCTCTCTGTCTGAGTGGTTGCAGTTGCATTTGCTCTCACGTCTGAAAGTCCACTGATTTCTTACATATTCCTATCTGTCTTTCTGCCTTCTTCCCATCATCTGTGCCAGGATGCTGGTCATGTTGCTGCGGAGTGCCTGGCTGGCTGTATACCTAATTGTTCTCAGAGCTGTCTGTCCATGCTGCAGGCCTGTCTTGG
>JAWQFJ010002034.1:30022-49871 GCA_034096865.1 Theodoxus fluviatilis
AGCAGACACGTGGGGCACTAGTGGGTGTTGCAAGTACACAGGTACACACAACGGCAAAACTGGCACACACACCGAGAAAGAAATGGCAAAGTCAACATTGCCCCTACCATCTTAAAAAGGTAATGTGTAGCAACAGCGGGTGTTCGTCTGTCTAGTGAGAATATGGTATGTTTTCCAATCAGAGCTTTTTGAGAAATTCCGTTTCATTGAAAACTGCTTATCGACTCATACAGTCGATCTTGATGGTTCATAGAAGAGTGACATTTAAAAAAAAATTTTTACCGTTCTTTTGCCCACAATCAACTGCAGTGATTATTATGGTAAATTTCCCTGGTGTTTTTACTCCTGGGTGGGGAGAAGCAATGTGGGTTAAGGATCTTGCTTAAGGATACAACCCTGGGAACCGAGCAGCTTCGAGCGCAGCTTTGATCGGGCTACCTTTTTTCATCACTCCAACACCGCCTCAACTCCCTGGGCCCGGAATGGTGTTTCTGAAAGAGAAGTTGTCAGACGGTTGAGAGTGAGGCGCTTAATGACGGAAAGACTCACTCTCAACCGTCTGGCAACTTTCCTTTGAAAAACACCATCCCGGGCCCACCCAGGGCTCCGCCAAGATCGACAGTCGTCAGCTTTCTTCTTGCGACCATGTATTTCTCTGCAGTGATTTGGTAACATTTTCGTTTCCCTTTCTATCCAACTACCGTTGAAAACTGTTCATGGGACATTGGTCCGGCACGTGCATTTTGTTTTTTTATTTCAACAGCCATGTGTTACAAATGTAACGGGTCAGCAATTTGCATGCTTTTTCCCAAAAACGGCTTCGTTGTACCGCACGTGAACGCTTTTTCAACAAAGGGTAACGCGCTAAAGGCTCTTTTACAATGCAGAATAATTTCATACGCAACCACTGTCCAGCTTTTGTCTGGTAACTCCTTATTTTCAGTTAGCATTGCAACAAATTGTAATTTCATAAAATTTCAAGAGGTACCCTTAACTTATTGTGACTAGTGTATTACTTTTGGTCGCAGCCAGAGCTGGAAAACACACAAAGACTCAGAGCTACCTAATGTCAGAAAGACCTGGCTTTTTTCATGGAACACAGAAAGATGAGGCAGCTTACCGTCATACCATCCTCCTGTCAGATCCTCGCCTCCGTCCCCCTTGTCTCCCAGGGCAGAGTCGCCTCTCCATGAAATGGGGTTGTTGCTGGGCAGCTTGCCTGACCTCTGGGCGTCGTAGAAGAGGATGGACAGCTGCAGGGCCTTGGTGTAGTCGTGGGCTGCACTACCGCCACCTGGTGACAGGAGGCTCAGGCATGTGATGCTATTGCTCCTTTTTGAGTACTAAATGCGCTCTTCGAATGTTCAGGTTTTGGCGAGACAATGATTTGGTTAATAGCATGTGCGCAAATGTGATAATTAAGTAAGCGCATAATCGTTTCATTTTGGGGGCCTTTATCGCATGAGCCTCTTCTGAGAACTATTGCTCTGATGAACTGAATAGTATGTAAGTGGAAACTGAAAGAGACCAAAGACAATTAAGTATTTTGCATGATTCGAGAGAAGGTTTAAACAAAAGGCTGAGCTAAGATGCAAACAAGAGCGGCGGGGGTGGGGGGGGGGGGGGCGGGGGGGGGGGGGGGCGGGGGGAGGGGGACGGGGGGGGAGTCTGAATCAATCCAAACAACTTTGTTGGTGAAACAGAAGATAGAACAAGCAAGGCATTTTCCATTTATTTGCTTTCACTTTTGCAGTGTTAGATTTCCATGTCATCGTGATGACAATAAAGGGTCCATTCAGGCATATCCTACTTTTAAAAACTCTCAACTAGTTGTGGATGTGAAATTGCAGGCAAAGGCTACATAGGAAGAGAGTACAAACATTTCAAACGAGTATATGGCTTTTCAGGATACAGTATGAGGTGGACAATAAGTAACAGCACGCTGCATACTTCAAGGGACATAACTCTACCGTACCGGTGTGACCTGCAGTGGGAAGAGCGCCAGGAATGACTGTGGCCCCTGGGGCAGGTGTCTTGACAGGGCCCTGGGTACCACCCCCAGTGTTGCCCCCTTCCTGCCCCTCCAGGCTGATGGAAGCACTGGGTCTGCAACATAGACAAACATTTCTGTATGAGTGGTCAATACAATAACAAGTATATATACATTTGTGTGTGTGAGTGTGTGTGTGTGTGTATGTGTGTGTGTGTGTGTGTGTGTGTGTGTGTGTGTGTGTGTGTGTGTGTGTAAGAGAGAGAGAGAGAGAGAGAGAGAGAGAGAGAGAGAGAGAGAGAGTAGCATGTGTTTGTTTAAGGTTGTTTTAAGACGTTGGAAAGTGATACTAGTGTCACGTGGAGTTGGTTCACAGCAGACGACATATGCTTTGTATTCTCACTTCCGGTGTAAGTGAGCTTGGCTCAGGAGTCCGCTGTGTAGATGTTGACCGTACCAAGACCCTTGAGTTATGCCCGAGTCGACTGAAGCGTTGCTTGTTGATTCACGCGTTATTGCACAGTTTGTTGTGTGTCGTGATAATTTGCTAAATAACTTTTTTGTGTAAAAATTTGAACTTTTTGAAAGTATGGCGAGCATCATTTGATGCTTTTATTCATTTGCAATAAAACACAAAACTGATTTCTCTTATCAAACTTTAATTCAGACTGTTGATATTTACATGGACTTATAACATTATGATGATAGATGCACTTTGTTGCCCTTACCATGGTGAAATCATTAGTTTTCTCTGCTACTTATGTCATGAAAAGCCTGTTTTTATCATGACAATGTTATGAAGCTTGGAGTGCAGCTTAACTATCACACGTATGAGGCATAGCAAACACCACTTTTCGATTCAACAACACTGCACTTATTTGATTTAACGTATCATTCACATCGCTATAGGCGCACCCTATTGCCTGTAGCCTCTCTGACTGAGCCACTGGAATAGAAATCGTAGGCAACAAAGCCACGGATTCCACCAGAAAATATATGTCTGGTGCCAAGTGCGCTACATCGGACGGACAGGTACGCCTCCAAGTCCCCGAGCGTCAGTCACTTAGCACATTCCTCAGCTCACCTGATGGTGCCACAGCTGCAGCGGGCGACGAAGATGAAGCATAAGTGGTCTCCAGCGTGCTCGTCAGCGTTGAAGGCCACGTTGTGCACGGCCCACTGCTTGCCATCGCCCATCTTAGACGTGGTGACCGCCCACGTCTGTAAGGATGGTAACACAGCAAGGGATTTTAGGTACGAGTAATGGTATCTGCTTCTGTACACGCCTCAAATGCAGAAGCACCAGAATTCCCAGGACCCTCTGTATGAAAACTTGGCGGCCAACAGGACGTCAACCAGAAAATGCATATGTGCGTTACAGCCGTCTGCAAGCGTGACTTGATGGTGCCCTCATTGAATACAAGAGGTGGTAGGACACATTTAAGGGTGCTCCAGTTGGAGGAACGATCTTCAGCATTGCGTGAGGAAAGAAGGACGGAGGCTTCTGAGACATACAGAAGAGAGACGTGTCCGACTGTTGGATGGAGAATACCGGGTCGGGACGAGCGCCGTGTTATGCAACTGCAGTGGCAAATTATGCTACTCCCGGATTGTGTTGCATACCCACAGCTGTGTCTGCAAATCCAGAGTAATCCCAGGGTCCAGATTTAAAGTTGGACACCACCACTGAAGGAGACTCAGTGTGGATACACAAACCACACATATACCTAGGTTTCTTTGGGTCATTTCGGTGTTCCGATGTCATCGCATCTCCATCTGGACATGCAATTTTTCCGTATTAGTTCTAACAGGTGCTCATTTTTACTTCTGTGTGGACAGGCGCGGCATGAGCTGAAGGCTTTGCCCGAGGATTGGACTCTGTGACCTGCTCAGCTTTCAAGGCCCTACCCGCTAGCTCGAGGCAAGTTAATTAGCAACAGACGATCAATGCACTGCAGAGAATAACGCGCAGACAGGAAGACCAGTAAGCAACATGTCAGGACCGATAGGTACTAACGCAAACGTAAGGACAGAGGATCAGAACTACTGGACAGACAACTCTTGCTATCCCCATGCTTACCTCCAGAGCGGTGAGCGGGCTGTCGAACGTGAGGTGGGCAGTCCACCCTCCTGACTTGTCCGAGCTGAAGTCGATGCAGGCCTCGCCCTTGAAGCCCCCGTTCCACGTGTCCGTGATGGAGACGGAGTTGGCCCAGGCCCCCGCACTGAGGCTCAGCACCAGCAGCCACGTCAGCATTCTCTCTGCAGCCTGCAGCCACCAGGACGTCGCCGTGGGTCAGGACACGTATTGGACGTGCATGTGTGCATGTGTGCATGTGTGCATGTGTGCATGTGTGCATGTGTGCATGTGTGCATGTGTGGATTCTATAATGCGCAAAACTCCACACCTACAGGCATGCTCAATGCGCACCGAGATATACAAGTTCAGCCATTTAAATATGTGCTGTAAGCCTTCTTTTACACTTTGAGAGTGTGGAATACTTTCTCAGCAGTTTTGGAATATGACTGCAATTATTCCGCCCCACAAAATTCAATGATCGGTGAAACGTGACAACGTTTTATTTGCGCAAAATCGTAGTGTGCTTGATAGTTCTTATGTCGTCTTCCTGTCTTCAAAGCATGCTTATTGTGTTGCACGTGGCTGGGGGAACTGGTCACGCAGGCCCATGTGTGAGTGTGACGGGGTTGCTGCTGTGACTGGCAATGTGTGAGTGTGACGGGGTTGCTGCTGTGACTGGCAATGTGTGAGTGTGACGGGGTTGCTGCTGTGACTGGCAATGTGTGAGTGTGACGGGGTTGCTGCTGTGACTGGCAATGTGTGAGTGTGACGGGGTTGCTGCTGTGACTGGCAATGTGTGAGTGTGACGGGGTTGCTGCTGTGACTGGCAATGTGTGAGTGTGACGGGGTTGCTGCTGTGACTGGCAATGTGTGTGTGTGACGGGGTTGCTGCTGTGACTGGCAATGTGTGAGTGTGACGGGATTGCTGCTGTGACTGGCAATGTGTGTGTGTGACGGGGTTGCTGCTGTGACTGGCAATGTGTGAGTGTGACGGGGTTGCTGCAGTGACTGGCAATGTGTGTGTGTGACGGGGTTGCTGCTGTGACTGGCAATGTGTGAGTGTGACGGGGTTGCTGCTGTGACTGGCAATGTGTGAGTGTGACGGGATTGCTGCAGTGACTGGCAATGTGTGAGTGTGACGGGATTGCTGCTGTGACTGGCCATGGGGACCTGTGTTAAAGCTGTGAATGGTCATGTGTGTAATTTCGGTGAAGGTGACATTTGTGTGCTTGTGAATCGTGACTCCAAATGCAAGCGCCTAGTGTTTGTCTCAGTATTTTGATTGAATTATCGTATGTTCGCATTGTCATTGCGATTTTATTTTCCCAGTGATGGGCAGCAAGTGATGTTTTTTTTTAAAATTAACTGATTCGGTACTGTTCTACTAAACTGTTTCCGTCAGGGGAAAAAAACACGTCAAAACTTTGCATTTTGTAATTTCACAAAAAATGAGTTCGTTACAACGTAGCAGTTTCAACCGCTATACTCTTTATCTACCTGGTCATTTGCAAACGTTATCACTCCTTACCAAAACCTCATCCTCCCAACCAACCCCACTCCCTAAAATTCCACCATACCACTCACCCAAAGTTATTAACAGTTTGAAGTACAAGGAGAAAAAACGTAGTCTTTGAAGGAAGAATACTCACGCGACGTTTATGAGTCAATCATACGGATAACCGTAGTTGGTTTTGAAAGACTATGAGATGCCGAGTTTTGTGTGTATATAAAATGGTGCAGTCTCTACATTTGCTTTACCTCATTTGGGAATATTCTCCAAGCTGGGAGGCAATTCCAGGGGTGTCATCGGTACAACCAATCAATACTATATGGAAACTTGACAGCAGACAAGCGAACACATGGAAAGCAGGGAACAGCTGTCAGGTACTAGCACTGTCTGGAGAACATGTCAACCTCATGCCGGCTTGGGGCACACCAAGGGTTGAACAGACTGCATGAGGTCTCCACTGCGCCTCGGAATACCTAGTTCTTCAAGGTCAGCAAAGGACACGCAAGCGGGAATACCTAGTTCTTCTAGGTCACCAAAGGACACGCAAGCGGGAATACCTAGTTCTTCAAGGTCACCAAAGGACACGCGAGTGGGAATACCTAGTTCTTCAAGGTCAGCAAAGGACACGCAAGCGGGAATACCTAGTTCTTCAAGGTCAGCAAAGGACACGCAAGCGGGAATACCTAGTTCTTCTAGGTCACCAAAGGACACGCAAGCGGGAATACCTAGTTCTTCAAGGTCACCAAAGGACACGCGAGTGGGAATACCTAGTTCTTCAAGGTCAGCAAAGGACACGCGAGTGGGAATACCTAGTTCTTCAAGGTCAGCAAAGGACACACAAGCGGGAATACCTAGTTCTTCGAGGTCACCAAAGGACACGCGAGTGGGAATACCTAGTTATTCGAGGTCACCAAAGGACACGCAAGCGGGAATACCTAGTTCTTCAAGGTCAGCAAAGGACACGCGAGTGGGAATACCTAGTTCTTCAAGGTCAGCAAAGGACACGCGAGTGGGAATACCTAGTTCTTCAAGGTCAGCAAAGGACACGCGAGTGGGAATACCTAGTTCTTCAAGGTCAGCAAAGGACACGCAAGCGGAAATACCTAGTTCTTCAAGGTCAGCAAAGGACACGCAAGCGGGAATACCTAGTTCTTCAAGGTCAGCAAAGGACACGCAAGTGGGAATACCTAGTTCTTCAAGGTCAGCAAAGGACACGCAAGCGGGAATACCTAGTTCTTCAAGGTCAGCAAAGGACACGCGAGTGAGAATACATAGTTCTTCAAGGTCAGCAAAGGACACGCAAGTGGGGCACCTTGCTCTAGGGTCCGTGCAATACTGATGTTTCCTGCTAACGCAGCTCAATGCTTGTAAATTTATTTTGCACCATTAACGGAAGAATTACATTGTCTTTGACTGATTTTGATTGATACCTTTTGCACTTTAAATATATCTAGAGTTACTGTTACGGTTCAGCCATTATTATTTTTTCTATATTGTTTGAGGCATTGACTGTGTTGGGGTTTTGGTGGGAACATGCCTGAACTTTGTAATTTGAGACCGGCTTGAACCGGTTGTTCACAAAATTAAAAGTAATGCAATAGTGATTTAATTGGTTGAGGCTGGTGGCGCATGCGATGTGGGTGATTCTGCAGTCTGAGAGAGCTGAAAAATTTAGTTCGGTTGACTCTTGGAATATCAACGTGAGCAGACGTATTTCGAGCAGCTCCATGTTAATGGGACCACATGTTAAGAAACGTTTTCCAATCTCCCCCTTTCCCTCTGAAGGGTGTGCCAGAAGACCATCGTTTCCCGATTTGAAGAATTCCCGCCTCACCAAGACTCTGAATCAAGTTTGTCGCCTGAAGAGTTTATCGTGTATGCAGTTGGAAATGTTGTGCTTGTGCGGGCAAGTGTGAGAGCCCATCATGTCTATGGCCTTTTTCCTCTCACCTCGAGGGAGAGCCTTGGGAGAGAGTGTGCTTGTGAATGCTCATTTCTGAGTGGATATCGTTTTTGGACAGAAATATTTGTCGATAAATGTCTGGAAACAGTTTTCACCCATCTGCATGAACTTGTGAGTAACTTTGGGTAATTTTTCGTTTCGGGTCAGTGGAATAACCCACTGTCTTTTCAGTCACAGAGAGTAGACTGACAGAATTTATTTTTTTAAAAATTCTTATTACATTGACTGTGATCCTGCCATTATTGAGTTTTATTAAATTCAATCATCGTGAATGAAAATTGAGGTTGCGTTATAAGTGTAGGTTGAGAGAGAGTGAATTAATTATTGCCCCCTTCCACTAGCAAAACCCCTAGACACGGGAGCCGAAAGATTCACTGCTTGAACATGTGTGTGTGTGAGTGTGGAGGGAGGGGATGGTTACAAAACAGGATGATATTTTAAGCATGAAATATACAATGTTATGTTATACTGGGGCTGCAGCAGACTCATATCTATAAGAAATAATCATTCGTGCAATTTGAAAACTACTTTTATTTCACACATATTCTATTGACAGCTTAACTTGCCTTATCAGAAGAAATAGCTTAATGGAATTAAATACTATATCACAGTATGCTTAGGGAACTGACGAGAAACTTTCAAAACTGCGTTTTAATCATAAAATAATCAAAAAGTGATAGACACGTAATGACCGACATCTGCGCTGTTTTCAGCAATCAACAAATATATTCACTTGGACGAAATTTTGCCCTGTATGTTGAAAGTATGTCCGGTGTGGAGACGATGTGTGTAACAATATATGCATCCAGTACAGTTCTGTTTCAATCAAATCGCCAAGTGGAGCCAGACTAATCCCTCTGTTTGCTGCGCAGAAACTGTGGAGGTTAATGTACCTCCTCTGGCAACCAACAAAAGCAAGCCAGCCCAACATCATTACCAAAATATTTCCATCAGTAACGCATTTGCAAAATATTTTCGTTTGCTGTGTATTACGTACAAAGTAGTTTTTCATCCGGTAAACCACAGTCACAAACCAAAGCCAAGAGAAAAAAGGTAATGGAGGGGAAAATAGTTCGCCTGACCTGCCTGTAGTCAAGGAACGACTACAAAAGTGCGTGATCGTGATCGTGATTTATACCTTACGTGCTCAAGATAAGCCCCGGCAGCTGTTGAGTTTCCGCTGAGGACTGGACGCCGCGAGTAGCTAGATACTCCCTACGGAGCGAAGCAGCAGACGGTCTTCAGGGGAAGAGCCCCCGTCGCCGAGTGTTTCGGCCCAATAATCTTCCTTACACTCTCGGGGGGGGGGGGGGGGGGGGGGGCACTCCTGGACTGACCTCCAGGTGTCCGTCTTTCTGCCACTGTATTTGCAGGAAAGTGATACAAACCGATGAATCCACCAATACACAACTGACCATGACCCGTGCTGTCCAGTCTGAAACCCCTGTGCTTGAACATTCACCGAGATCTGCTGTTTGAATGGACCGTGCTTAACTTCTCCTTTGCTTTCAGTTTTGTCTTTGAATTAGTTTTTCCTGCGCTTCTAACTTGACGTGTTTCTCTCAGTGCTTTTTTATATTTTGATAAAGTAATTTTGTTCGGTTTATTTCATTGCTCTTCTGTAAAACTAGAAGACTTCGTGTTTTTGTTTGCACTGGATAAACTTCTCACTCTGTCTCTCTCTCTTCATCTTTCTCTGCTCTCTCTCTCTCTCTCATTCTCTCTCTCTCTCTATCTCTCAATTTCTCTGTCTCTGTCCCTCTCTCTGTCTCTGTCCCCCCCTCTCTGTCTGTCTCTCTCTCTCTCTCTCTCTCTCTCTCTCTCTCTGTACACAAGCACTTTGTTATAGTGTGTGTGTGTGTATGTGTGTGTGTGTATGTGTGCATGTGTGTGTGTGTGTGCATGTGTGTGTGTGCGCGCGCGTGTGTGTGCATAAGAGAGAGAGAGAGAGAGAGAGAGAGAGAAAGAGAGAGAGAGAAAGAGAGAGAGAGAGAAAGAGAGAGAGAAAGAGAGAGAGAGAGAGAGAGAGGGAGAGAGAGAGAGAGATAATGTACGACTGCTGGACCTTGACATTATAATAATTTAAGTGATCAAAAAACGCTGAGCTCCAGAACGAAGTGCTGCTTTCAGATACAACTGTTTTATTACGCATGTGATGTATGGAATTATATCTTGAATCTTTATCAAATGTGCGTTTCAAATGTTAGGCAGGATTACTGTCCATGTACGCCAGGGAAGTATGTTTGGAATGAGGATGTCCCTGTACCTCCCGCCTTACACTTCAGCAGTGGCACACGGGGTCAGGAGGTGTTGGCAGGCTGCCTTCGTTGTCCAGGTGAATAAGAACTGAAACAAAATTACATCCGAATGTTACCTGTTATCTGTCGTGTATTGTCCACTGTGTACGATGAGGTACTGTTCTCAGCTTAACTCCACATATTTTTGAGCATTCTTTGTGATCTTTTCCCCCACCCGCACCCCATTCCGCCCCCTCCTACCCCCTCCTCCCCCCCCCCCCCCCCACACACACACACTTACTCCCACTCCCTACACTTATTCCCCAAACCACGCAAGCCTCACCAAACTTCATCTTCCAACTTTCCATTTCTACAATCGACGGTTTCAACTTTACTCATAACTCCATGCCTTCATCGTTCAGTAACCATTACGGTTTATCATAGATCAGAAATGACATGTTGATACTGAGGTACGTGTATATGAAAAGCAGATCGCAATAAAAACCGCTGGCGCTGAACCTCCTGGTTTTGACATTGGAGAGATAAACAATCCTTCTTTCTCCTTCACCAATGTCCAATCTCCTCCAAATTACGTCACGTTATTCGATTTCAAATGATCACGTCACACATGCCAAAACTTCCCTTGAGTCGGGACAGAGTTCCGTCCCTTGCCTTCTTTGCAACACCAAAACGTACAAAACGTCACTTTCTTTTCAAAAACCGATTCTGAAAATTTGATACATTCAATCGGACCTAACTTCCAGTAAGAGTGCAAAATGTCAAGGAAGTCCGTCCAGCAGTTTTTGAGATATCAGCCGTTAAGTCGGGACTGACAGACAGACACACAAATAAAAACCGCTGGCGTTGAACCTCCAGGTTTTGGCATTAAAAAAAGAAGAAGATCAGGTTCGAACCCGCAACCTCTCGAGAAAAAAGGGGGGGAAAACACACACACACAAACACAAAAAACCAGGTCCAGTTCGAACCCACAACCTCTCGAAAAAAGAGAAGAAAAAAACGTTTCAGCGCAGAATCGAACCTGGTCACACATGACCAAGAGTCCAACGCTCTACCAAATGTGCCATTAGAGATCTGGTATGATGGAGAGTTTGTAAAGCATTTGTTACGTTCTTTTCCGTAAACCACCTTGGTTCGTATTTTGCACTGTAAATTGTAGAAACATGGATGATAGTTCATGAAATTTGAGTGGTCTTGTACATTTTAGGATACTCAAGGTATATTTCTGCCAAGTATCGATTTAGTGCCATTAAATAGCCGCGCATTTCGCCATTCCGTCAACTGACATTTGAGGGGGGGGGGGGGGGGTTTCGAGTTTACGACCTAAATAAATCACTTTCTTTTCAAACCTCGATTCAGAAAATTTGACACATTCAATCGGATCTAACTTCCAGTAAGTGTGCAAATTGTCAAGGAAATCCGTCAGAGGTTTTTGATATATCAGCCGTTAAGTTGGGACTGACAGACAGACATACAGATAAAAGTACGTCATGTTATTCGCCATCAAATGATCACGTCATACATTTTGCATTTCGCCATTCCGTCAATTGACATTTTAGGGGGGGGGGGGGGGGGGTTTCGAGTTTACGACCGTAAAAAATCGCTTTCTTTTCAAACCTCGATTCTGAAAATTTGATACATTCAATCAGACATAACTTACAGTAAGTGTGCAAATGTCATGGAAATCCGTCCAGTAGTTTTTGAGAAATCAGCCGTTAAGTCGGGACTGACAGACACACAGACAGATAAAGTCTGTAGGACCTCCAGTAAACCTGGAGGGATAAAAACCGCTGGCGCTGAACCTCCAGGTTTTGGCATTATAAAAAAAAGATCGGGTTCGAACTCGCAACCTCTCACGTGTACAACAACGGGTGGCGTGGCTCTCTCTCTCTTGAATATCATACACACATAAAAAAGAAGCTTCTGTGCGGATTCGAACCCGTACACGCATCCCCTACAACCAAGCATGCCCCAGCTACAAAAATTTATTTGACGCGCTACCGAGTGAGCTAATCCATAAAGCTGTGAGGACCTCCAGTAAACCTGGAGGGATAAAAACCGCTGGCGCTGAACCTCCAGGTTTTGGCATTTAAAAAAAGATCGGGTTCGAACCCGCAACCTCTCGAGAAAAGAGGGGGAAAACACACACACATAAAAACCAAAAAAAACCACAACCTCTCGAAAAAAGAGAAGAAAAAAAAAGTTTCAGCGCAGAATCAAACCTGGTCATGCATGACCAAGAGTCGAACGCTCTACCAGCTGAGCCATTAGAGAATTGCTATGACGGAGTGTTTGTAAAGCATGTAAATCCACTTCTAAGCTATCGGCCCAGGAACAATCAACCATATATTTTAAACATGATGGATAGGTTCAGGAAGCTCCTATTATGACATGTTTAGCTTTCCTTTGGCATGTCATAGACGCTGAATTAACACTCACACAGTCACACAGAGGAGGAAGTGTATTATAGATGTTCAACCCAGACATGTGCATTCGTACTCATTCAGTGATTCACGCACACACCGTGTGTGGTACTGCTACCGAGTACCGTCATTCTACAAGCAACGAGTCAATCCTGTTAATACGATTCATAACTGGTAGGTTTTTAGGCTAGATTCGCTTCGAAAAGTTGCAGAAAATCTGATGGTGGTAACAATCTGACGGTATAACAAGTTTTGACAAGGAAAAAACCAAGCAAGTAATCATTCTGACCGTTGTCACCACGACAACGGCAGGATTCTAACGCATCATGAAGAAGGCTGAAATGGTCGGTGTCGGTGGTTGTTGTGACTCTTGACCGGTACTGTACTCCATGCACCTTAACGGTCCGTGTGATTCGGGTGTAATGTTAAGCTTAACGACGTTTATTGGCAGTATTACACCCGAATCACACAGAGCACAAATCGAAATGAGTGTGTTGGTCCTGAAATCTAAGCGCAAGAAGGACTTGCAGGACGGGCGTGTGAGGCTGGTGTTGAGGAAGAATGTGAAGTAGACGTGCTTGCAAAGAACGTGTATGATTACTTGTGTTTGTGATTGTAGATTGTCTATGAAAGAATGTGTAGAGTTAACACGTGCAAAATGCGTGATAGCGTCATAAGTGCCTGACGACGTCATTCTTTCGGTTGCTGTGCCTTTGAATAATTCTGGGTTCGACTGATTTCTTTATGGATCTCGTCGGTGATGGCCAAGATTTCCTTTCAATGGAATCGAAACGTTTTGAACACCTCTTCATCATTAAATACTTCTAACGGGTGCCTTCGGTCTCGGAATACTCGGTTTTTCCTTAACAGATTGTCATGAATTCGTTTCTTAAGCACAATCGCTGCCATCTTGCCTCTCTCGATAACCCCGGTTTATCTATTTATCTTGCCGACTTCGGGAGAATAGTTTAACACTCTGCTTTGACGCGAGTTTAGGGCTAAATCGCCGTCATGAATAGGAGAATTTAAACCGAAGTCAAGATAAATCGGGGATAGGAGATAAATCGAGTGTTACAAAGATAAATCGCCGTCGTGAATACGGGCCAAGAACAATAAAAATACAACCAGAGAACTACCAGAATCGGCGATAGGCCCTGGACGCCTAAGCAAGCCGAAGAATTATATTCTATTCTATTCTATTCACCCTTCTCAAAAATCTCCTCGCAAATGACGTCACGTTATTCAACGTCAAATGATCACGTCACAGATTTTGCAAAATGGAGTCTGTTGAATCGTTTTCATTGAAACACCAAAATGTAAAAAAGTCACTTTCTTTTCAAACCTCGATTCTGAAAATTTGATAATATTGAATGGGACCTAACTTTCAGTCAGTGTGCAAAATCTCAAGGAAATCCGTCCAGTAGTTTTTGAGATATAGGCCGTGGAGTCGGGACAGACACACAGACAGACAGACAGACAGACAGACAGATAAAGTCTGTAGGACCTCCAGTAAACCTGGAGGGATAAAAAATCATTCTTTCTCCTTCACCAATGTCCAATCTCCTCCAAATTACGTCACGTTATTCGACGTCATATGATCACGTCACACATGCCAAAAGTTCCCATAATTCGGGACAGAGTTCCGTCCCTTGTCTTCTTTGTAACACCAAAACGTACAAAAGTCACTTTCTTTTCAAGTCTCGACTCTGAAAATTTAATACATTCAATCGGACCTAACTTCCAGTAAATGTGCAAAATGTCAAGGAAATCCGTTCTGTAGTTTTTCAGATATCAGCCGTTAAGTCGGGACTGACAGACAGACAGACAGACAGACAGACAGACAGACAGACAGACAGACAGACAGACAGACAGACAGACAGACAGACAGACAGACAGACAGACAGACAGACAGACAGACAGACAGAGAGACAGACGGACGGACGGACGGACGGACGGACGGTCGGACGGACGGACGGACGGACGGACGGACGGACGGACAGACAGACAGTCAGACAGACAGACAGACAGACAGACAGACAGACAGACAGACAGGCACACAGACAGACAGACAGACAGACAGACAGACACACAGACAGACAGACAGACAGACAGACAGACAGACAGACAGACAGACAGACAGACAGACAGACAGACAGACAGACAGACAGACAGACAGACAGACCGACAGACAGACAGACAGACAGACAGACAGACAGACAGACAGATAAAGCTGTGAGGACCTCCAGTAAACCTGGAGGGATAAAGCTGTGAGGACCTCCAGTAGACCTGGAGGGATAAAGCTGTGAGGACCTCCAGTAGACCTGGAGGGATAAAGCTGTGAGGACCTCCAGTAAACCTGCAGGGATAAACAGACTATAGGTCTATATCACTATACGTCTATCACTTTACAATGCATTTCACTTCTCTGTCCATCACCTGCAGAAGGCCCAAAAACTGACGCTCAAAGCATGCGGTTCTATTTTCTGCGACAAACGTCCTTCCTTCCCCGAGTCCTCACCAGCCATGGCGGTGTGGAAGCCAAAGTTGTAACCCACAGCCACCTCGTTGTGGATGTAGTCGATCCGGGCATCCACGTAGCCGTCCTGGTTGCTGGGGCCCCCTACCAGGGCGCCGTACAGCACGTGGGGGTTGGGGTTGGGGGAAAAGAGCGCACTGTCATTGCACTTGGCAGGAGGTGACGGGCATGACCTGGCAGAGAACACGAACGGAGTTTAGGGTGCGTGACCTGACAGAGAAACAGGGACGGAGTTGGGGGTGCGTGACCTGACATAGAAACAGGGACAGAGTTGGGGATGCAGGGCCTGACAGAGATACAAGGACAGAGTTGAGGGTGCGTGACCTGACAGAGAAACAGGGACGGAGTTGGGGGTCAGCAAAGGACACGCAAGCGGAAATACCTAGTTCTTCAAGGTCAGCAAAGGACACGCAAGCGGGAATACCTAGTTCTTCAAGGTCAGCAAAGGACACGCAAGTGGGAATACCTAGTTCTTCAAGGTCAGCAAAGGACACGCAAGCGGGAATACCTAGTTCTTCAAGGTCAGCAAAGGACACGCGAGTGAGAATACATAGTTCTTCAAGGTCAGCAAAGGACACGCAAGTGGGGCACCTTGCTCTAGGGTCCGTGCAATACTGATGTTTCCTGCTAACGCAGCTCAATGCTTGTAAATTTATTTTGCACCATTAACGGAAGAATTACATTGTCTTTGACTGATTTTGATTGATACCTTTTGCACTTTAAATATATCTAGAGTTACTGTTACGGTTCAGCCATTATTATTTTTTTCTATATTGTTTGAGGCATTGACTGTGTTGGGGTTTTGGTGGGAACATGCCTGAACTTTGTAATTTGAGACCGGCTTGAACCGGTTGTTCACAAAATTAAAAGTAATGCAATAGTGATTTAATTGGTTGAGGCTGGTGGCGCATGCGATGTGGGTGATTCTGCAGTCTGAGAGAGCTGAAAAATTTAGTTCGGTTGACTCTTGGAATATCAACGTGAGCAGACGTATTTCGAGCAGCTCCATGTTAATGGGACCACATGTTAAGAAACGTTTTCCAATCTCCCCCTTTCCCTCTGAAGGGTGTGCCAGAAGACCATCGTTTCCCGATTTGAAGAATTCCCGCCTCACCAAGACTCTGAATCAAGTTTGTCGCCTGAAGAGTTTATCGTGTATGCAGTTGGAAATGTTGTGCTTGTGCGGGCAAGTGTGAGAGCCCATCATGTCTATGGCCTTTTTCCTCTCACCTCGAGGGAGAGCCTTGGGAGAGAGTGTGCTTGTGAATGCTCATTTCTGAGTGGATATCGTTTTTGGACAGAAATATTTGTCGATAAATGTCTGGAAACAGTTTTCACCCATCTGCATGAACTTGTGAGTAACTTTGGGTAATTTTTCGTTTCGGGTCAGTGGAATAACCCACTGTCTTTTCAGTCACAGAGAGTAGACTGACAGAATTTATTTTTTTTAAAATTCTTATTACATTGACTGTGATCCTGCCATTATTGAGTTTTATTAAATTCAATCATCGTGAATGAAAATTGAGGTTGCGTTATAAGTGTAGGTTGAGAGAGAGTGAATTAATTATTGCCCCCTTCCACTAGCAAAACCCCTAGACACGGGAGCCGAAAGATTCACTGCTTGAACATGTGTGTGTGAGTGTGGAGGGAGGGGATGGTTACAAAACAGGATGATATTTTAAGCATGAAATATACAATGTTATGTTATACTGGGGCTGCAGCAGACTCATATCTATAAGAAATAATCATTCGTGCAATTTGAAAACTACTTTTATTTCACACATATTCTATTGACAGCTTAACTTGCCTTATCAGAAGAAATAGCTTAATGGAATTAAATACTATATCACAGTATGCTTAGGGAACTGACGAGAAACTTTCAAAACTGCGTTTTAATCATAAAATAATCAAAAAGTGATAGACACGTAATGACCGACATCTGCGCTGTTTTCAGCAATCAACAAATATATTCACTTGGACGAAATTTTGCCCTGTATGTTGAAAGTATGTCCGGTGTGGAGACGATGTGTGTAACAATATATGCATCCAGTACAGTTCTGTTTCAATCAAATCGCCAAGTGGAGCCAGACTAATCCCTCTGTTTGCTGCGCAGAAACTGTGGAGGTTAATGTACCTCCTCTGGCAACCAACAAAAGCAAGCCAGCCCAACATCATTACCAAAATATTTCCATCAGTAACGCATTTGCAAAATATTTTCGTTTGCTGTGTATTACGTACAAAGTAGTTTTTCATCCGGTAAACCACAGTCACAAACCAAAGCCAAGAGAAAAAAGGTAATGGAGGGGAAAATAGTTCGCCTGACCTGCCTGTAGTCAAGGAACGACTACAAAAGTGCGTGATCGTGATCGTGATTTATACCTTACGTGCTCAAGATAAGCCCCGGCAGCTGTTGAGTTTCCGCTGAGGACTGGACGCCGCGAGTAGCTAGATACTCCCTACGGAGCGAAGCAGCAGACGGTCTTCAGGGGAAGAGCCCCCGTCGCCGAGTGTTTCGGCCCAATAATCTTCCTTACACTCTCGGGGGGGGGGGGGGGGGGGGGGCACTCCTGGACTGACCTCCAGGTGTCCGTCTTTCTGCCACTGTATTTGCAGGAAAGTGATACAAACCGATGAATCCACCAATACACAACTGACCATGACCCGTGCTGTCCAGTCTGAAACCCCTGTGCTTGAACATTCACCGAGATCTGCTGTTTGAATGGACCGTGCTTAACTTCTCCTTTGCTTTCAGTTTTGTCTTTGAATTAGTTTTTCCTGCGCTTCTAACTTGACGTGTTTCTCTCAGTGCTTTTTTATATTTTGATAAAGTAATTTTGTTCGGTTTATTTCATTGCTCTTCTGTAAAACTAGAAGACTTCGTGTTTTTGTTTGCACTGGATAAACTTCTCACTCTGTCTCTCTCTCTTCATCTTTCTCTGCTCTCTCTCTCTCTCTCTCATTCTCTCTCTCTCTCTCTATCTCTCAATTTCTCTGTCTCTGTCCCTCTCTCTGTCTCTGTCCCCCCCTCTCTGTCTGTCTCTCTCTCTCTCTCTCTCTCTCTCTCTCTCTCTGTACACAAGCACTTTGTTATAGTGTGTGTGTGTATGTGTGTGTGTGTATGTGTGCATGTGTGTGTGTGCATGTGTGTGTGTGCGCGCGCGTGTGTGTGCATAAGAGAGAGAGAGAGAGAGAGAGAGAGAAGAAAGAGAGAGAGAGAAAGAGAGAGAGAGAGAAAGAGAGAGAGAAAGAGAGAGAGAGAGAGAGAGAGGGAGAGAGAGAGAGAGATAATGTACGACTGCTGGACCTTGACATTATAATAATTTAAGTGATCAAAAAACGCTGAGCTCCAGAACGAAGTGCTGCTTTCAGATACAACTGTTTTATTACGCATGTGATGTATGGAATTATATCTTGAATCTTTATCAAATGTGCGTTTCAAATGTTAGGCAGGATTACTGTCCATGTACGCCAGGGAAGTATGTTTGGAATGAGGATGTCCCTGTACCTCCCGCCTTACACTTCAGCAGTGGCACACGGGGTCAGGAGGTGTTGGCAGGCTGCCTTCGTTGTCCAGGTGAATAAGAACTGAAACAAAATTACATCCGAATGTTACCTGTTATCTGTCGTGTATTGTCCACTGTGTACGATGAGGTACTGTTCTCAGCTTAACTCCACATATTTTTGAGCATTCTTTGTGATCTTTTCCCCCACCCGCACCCCATTCCGCCCCCTCCTACCCCCTCTCCCCCCCCCCCCCCCCCACACACACACACTTACTCCCACTCCCTACACTTATTCCCCAAACCACGCAAGCCTCACCAAACTTCATCTTCCAACTTTCCATTTCTACAATCGACGGTTTCAACTTTACTCATAACTCCATGCCTTCATCGTTCAGTAACCATTACGGTTTATCATAGATCAGAAATGACATGTTGATACTGAGGTACGTGTATATGAAAAGCAGATCGCAATAAAAACCGCTGGCGCTGAACCTCCTGGTTTTGACATTGGAGAGATAAACAATCCTTCTTTCTCCTTCACCAATGTCCAATCTCCTCCAAATTACGTCACGTTATTCGATTTCAAATGATCACGTCACACATGCCAAAACTTCCCTTGAGTCGGGACAGAGTTCCGTCCCTTGCCTTCTTTGCAACACCAAAAACGTACAAAACGTCACTTTCTTTTCAAAAACCGATTCTGAAAATTTGATACATTCAATCGGACCTAACTTCCAGTAAGAGTGCAAAATGTCAAGGAAGTCCGTCCAGCAGTTTTTGAGATATCAGCCGTTAAGTCGGGACTGACAGACAGACACACAAATAAAAACCGCTGGCGTTGAACCTCCAGGTTTTGGCATTAAAAAAAGAAGAAGATCAGGTTCGAACCCGCAACCTCTCGAGAAAAAAGGGGGGGAAAAACACACACACACAAACACAAAAAACCAGGTCCAGTTCGAACCCACAACCTCTCGAAAAAAGAGAAGAAAAAAACGTTTCAGCGCAGAATCGAACCTGGTCACACATGACCAAGAGTCCAACGCTCTACCAAATGTGCCATTGGTAGAACTGGTATGATGGAGAGTTTGTAAAGCATTTGTTACGTTCTTTTCCGTAAACCACCTTGGTTCGTATTTTGCACTGTAAATTGTAGAAACATGGATGATAGTTCATGAAATTTGAGTGGTCTTGTACATTTTAGGATACTCAAGGTATATTTCTGCCAAGTATCGATTTAGTGCCATTAAATAGCCGCGCATTTCGCCATTCCGTCAACTGACATTTGAGGGGGGGGTTTCGAGTTTACGACCTAAATAAATCACTTTCTTTTCAAACCTCGATTCAGAAAATTTGACACATTCAATCGGATCTAACTTCCAGTAAGTGTGCAAAATGTCAAGGAAATCCGTCGAAACGATTTTGAGATATCAGCCGTTAAGTTGGGACTGACAGACAGACATACAGATAAAAGTACGTCATGTTATTCGCCATCAAATGATCACGTCATACATTTTGCATTTCGCCATTCCGTCAATTGACATTTTAGGGGGGGGGGTGTTTTCGAGTTTACGACCGTAAAAAAACGCTTT
>JAWQFJ010002034.1:49881-59881 GCA_034096865.1 Theodoxus fluviatilis
ACGGAGTTGGGGGTGCGTGACCTGACAGAGAAACAGGGACGGAGTTTAGGTTGCGTGACCTGACAGAGAAACATGGACGGAGTTGGGGGTGCGTGACCTGACATAGAAACAGGGACAGAGTTGGGGATGCAGGGCCTGACAGAGATACAGGGACAGAGTTGGGGGTGCGTGACCTGACAGAGAAACAGGGACGGAGTTGGGGATGCGTGACCTGACAAAGAAACAGGGACGGAGTTGGGGGTGCGTGACCTGACATAGAAACAGGGACAGAGTTGGGGATGCAGGGCCTGACAGAGATACAGGGACGGAGTTGGGGGTGCGTGACCTGACAGAGAAACAGGGACGGAGTTGGGGGTGCGTGACCTGACAGAGAAACAGGGACGGAGTTGGGGGTGCGTGACCTGACAGAGAAACAGGGACGGAGTTGGGGGTGCGTGACCTGACAGAGAAATAGGGATGGAGTTGGGGTGCGTGACCTGACAGAGAAACAGGGACGGAGTTGGGGGTGCGTGACCTGACAGAGAAATAGGGATAGAGTTGGGGGTGCGTGACCTGACAGAGAAACAGGGACGGAGTTGGGGGTGCGTGACCTGACATGGAAACAGGGACAGAGTTGGTGGTGCAGGGCCTGACAGAGAAACAGGGACGAAGTTGGGGGTGCGTGACCTGGCATAGATACAGGGACGGAGTTGGGGGTGCGTGACCTGACAGAGAAACAGGGATGGAGTTGTGGTGCGTGACCTGACAGAGAAGTAGGGACGGAGTTGGGGGTGCGTGACCTGACAGAGAAACAGGGACGAAGTTGGGGGTGCATGGCCTGACAGCAAAAGACAGGTGGGAGTTCAGGATCTGACAAGCGGAAAAGCTGAGAGAGGTAGTGAGACTCAGTGATTACAATTCAGAGATGGATATTTTGGTTTTTTGCTTTCCTCTCACTGTAGATCCCCGCGCTGCTGAGATGTCCAGGGTCCACCTCTGGAGCTTGGCAATGAGCTGACCTTTGCAGAAGAAAGCCAGTTTGGCCAAAACTGAGTTTAGAGCTAAAGACGCATTTCGATTATTAGCTGCGTTCCTGGAGTGGCTCTTGCTGTAAGACGGGTCGATGTCCTGTCTGTCTCTGTTGAATAAGTGACAGCAATTTTCTAGGTCCACCACTTGTATGAGGAATTTATCAAAACTTTTCTTTGAAAATTTAAGACAAATCGACAAAGTTTGGGAGCACAACTAAGCAGGTGATAAATTCAGTTGTAGTACTTAAAGGCACATAAACGGTTTTACTAAAGTCTTTAATGAAAGGCAATGCCAATGAATATACACTATCCACGGTTTGGAGCATTGTGCTAAAACTGATGTAAACCATGTAATATTCTAGGGGTAAACTTGATCTTACTTTCAATGTTGACGAGTTAATATTCAGTTGAGATTAAGAATGCTTTAAAACTTGCAATTATAAAACATTTGCTATGAGATCGATTTTCTTTCAATGAAATACAGACATGCACGAACACGCACACATTTATCTACGGGAGACAACCCTCCTGTAATTTTGCTCAAGGGAGGGAACTCACGCGGCCCTGTGGTGGGGGTGGAGAGGGTACTTGTTGCCGAAGCCCACCACGTAGCTCATGCACTTGTTGTTCTCCCCCAGGGCGTAATGGACCTGGCCCAGCGCCCACTGGCGGAGCTTGGTGGCGTCACTGGTCCAGGCAGGTTCCATGGAGGCCAGGAGGGCCATCAGGGCTGTGTTCACTGCAGAGACACAGCACGCTCTATAGACACATGCACTAATGCAGCAGGGATTTCCCCCTAAAGGCCTGTTCTAATTGGGCACAGTGCCCGATTCGAAGGAAGTCGAAGTGGACTGCATTGAGCTTGCAATATGGGATTGCTGCTTACGAACACGCCGTAAGTGACTGCAGGGATACGTGCACGCCACTGCCGCATTGCAGAGTTATTTATAAGCCAGGTAGCACCACATGTCCATTGAATAATGTAGCGATTTAAATAAACTTTCAAGTATTTTAAATTTAGCTATGATACAATAACACTTTTCCTTTGTTACAGTTTCTCAGCATCTGTATCAATAATTTTACAAATGAACATTTGCTTGAAAACAAGAGAAAAAGTCGGATACACCTGATATATTTTTAGCTACGTGAACAATCAACCCTGCATTCTGTTGCACTCTGCTTCATCTTTCCCTGCGTTCCGTTGCATTCTGCTTCTTCTCTGCTACGATGTAGCAGCATCAAGAGTTTTGATTGGTTGGTTTTATTTAATAACTTTAAAAGCACATTATCAGTAAAAGTATAGAATTTAGGAGGCCCTCTTTGAAAACACGAATCCCCATTATTATTTCACACTCAAATGTATCCCTCTTGATCGAAGAAACGACTTAATAAAAGCATTAGGGTCGAAAATCGTTCATACACAATCTTTTATGACGTTTCACCCAGTGGCAGAGGTCAACTTCCTGTCAAGGTCGCGCAGCAGCTAGAGCATCTCAGAAGGCGCTCTAACTGCTTCACACTAGAGTGCGCCACTTGCTGTGCCTAGCAACGATGAAACTACAGAACCCGTAGCCGCATTTGATTGGCTCATACTAAACAGAACTAAGCACGGTAAACATGCTTCGAACCATGGAGTTTACATACCATAGGAGTGGCAAACGTGCCGATTGCTTTCAAATTTCGAAGAAATGAATGTTTTCGTGCTCTCATCACTGTGGCAGAGTGGGTTGTATGTCTTGGTTTGATAGCTGCAGTAAACGTCGGCATTTATATCCATGCGTGTAAGGATGTAGCAGACGACACACATTTTGGGATTCCCTTGACCTCCCTCTATGACTGGTGATGGTTATCTCCCGTTTGTTATTAATGGATATTCGACAATAATGCTTTTATGAAGTTGTCTATTCGATAAAGAGGGATATAATTGAATGTGAACTCATTTTGGGGATTCCTGTATCTAAAGAGGGCCTCCAAAACACTCTACGTTTAATGGTAACCTGCCTTTTACGTAATTAAAGAAACCGACCAATCGAAACTCCTGAGCCTGCTACATCGTAGCAAAGATGAAGCAGAGTGCAACGGAAGGCATGCATAAGGATCGCCCAGTCAACACAAAAGCTGTGATTGTTGCCTTAATCTCTTACTCCTCTGACCACTGGATACTGCAAGGTCGTAAATTGCAGAGACATTTGCCAAGGAAAATATTCAAGAAAATTATGTGGAGTTTCAGTTATCGACATCCTTGTATTTAATGCCCTCGTCGTTGTCATCCTTCTCTTAATGGGATAAGTTACAATACCGTGCATCATAATATTCATTACTGCAGTGTACATGTACACACATTTCGATCAATACGCAACAGTTGATTTCTCTTCTGCAGTAAAATGTTCCTTCCAGTCTCTCCGAAAAGATTAACAGCGCGAATTTCTCTGTTGGTGATATCTGTGCAATGGATCGGTTTTTTGTGTGTGTGCCATCCCGGTGCCCCAGTTTACCATTTAGCAGTATGGTGTGGACACGTTGTGTTTAGTATTACCAGATTGAGACTTACTGGCCCGAGGCAGTGACCCCCACTCGTTGCGAAAGACAAAGCCACAGGGCGTGTAGTAGAGCGAGCCTCCAGGAAGCCAGTCGTTGAGAAACCTGTCCATGTTGAACTGGAACGTGGCCTCCTTGGTGATCTGGTACAGCAGGTACTGCCACAGAGGAGATACCGTCTCAGCGGATGTGCTTCAAGCATCCGTTCCCAGCAGATGGAGATCCATGTTCAGTGTAACCATGTAGAATGATGGTCCATTCATCCCGAGTAGGCACAATACCTCGGCAATGCTGAAGTGCTTTAGTAACAGTCACTCTGTCAAAGTACAATGATCACTGTAGAGTGATGGTCCATTCATCCCGAGTAGGCACAATACCTCGGCAATGCTGAAGTGCTTTAGTAACAGTCACTCTGTCAAAGTACAATGATCACTGTAGAGTGATGGTCCATTCATCCCGAGTAGCGACAATACATCGGCAATGCTGAAGTGCTTTAGTAACAGTCACTCTGTCAAAGTACAATGATCACTGTAGAGTGATGGTCCATTCATCCCGAGTAGCGACAATACATCGGCAATGCTGAAGTGCTTTAGTAACAGTCACTCTGTCAAAGTACAATGATCACTGTAGAGTGATGGTCCATTCATCCCGAGTAGGCACAATACCTCGGCAATGCTGAAGTGCTTTAGTAACAGTCACTCTGTCAAAGTACAATGATCACTGTAGAGTGATGGTCCATTCATCCCGAGTAGCGACAATACATCGGCAATGCTGAAGTGCTTTAGTAACAGTCACTCTGTCAAAGTACAATGATCACTGTAGAGTGATGGTCCATTCATCCCGAGTAGCGACAATACATCGGCAATGCTGAAGTGCTTTAGTAACAGTCACTCTGTCAGAGTACAATGATCACGAACAAACGACCTGTAAAAATAACCTTAGAAACTGATTTTTTGTGGTGGATTGACCTATTCCCCATCCTTCAAACAAAGGACACGAGTCCCATGGTTCGGCCCCTAATTTGACCATCACTAAACAGCGGGTACGTCATGACGAACAATGTCACCACTGGCATCCAGTCACAAGCGCGAGGCAGCTAGACAAGACCGAGTTGAGGAAAGCATGTGGGTGGTGGTAGAAAGATGATGAACGGGATTGGGTGGCATGAGAGTCGGGCACTACGTGGAAATGAAAAAACTAAAGGCGGAAGAGGATCCAATAATAGCATGCAGGTGGAAGTAAGCGTCTCGGAAACGCTTGTTCAGAGAGGCTGCAACAGCAAGAAACTTGCGGCAAATGTATGCATAGAGAGAAGGACCTATTGAACATGGAATAACTGGAACCAAGAAGAAAAGTGTGGAAATATTAGGACATTTTAAAGGAAATAAACGCATGTGTGAGATGTCTCTATACCAGATCAGCATATGATGGACTCATGCACACTATTCAGACGACAGTATACGATAGCTGGTGTTATTTTCTCGTCTATCAATAACATAATCCAAAGAGGACCTTGCCTTATGCAGCAGCAAAGCAAGTAAATGCAGTCAAAGGTGGAGTATAATGAATTATTGAGGAATGAATAATGTCACCATATCTCACTGTCCGTCCGTATGTCCGACCGTCCGTCTATCTGTATGTGTCTGTCTGTCTGCCTGCCTGTCAGGCTGTCTATCTGTCTTTTTGTTTGTTTGTCTGTCTGTCTTCTATATGTCTGTCTGTATGTGTGTCTGTATGTGAGTCTGCCTGTCTGTATGTCTGTATGTCTATATGCCTGTCTGCCTGCCTGTCTGTCTGCCTGCCTGCCTGCTTGCCTGTCTGCCTGTCTGCCTGCCTGTATGCCTGCCTGTCTGTCTGTATGTCTGTCTGCCTGCCTGTCTGTCTATTTGTCCGACCGTCCGTCCCTCCGTCCCTCCGTCCATCTGTCCATCTGTCCATCTGTCCATCTAACTATCCATCCATCCATCCATCCATCCACCCACCCATAAAACCACCCACCCACCCACCCTCCCACCCATCCATCCATCCATCCATCCATCCATCCATCCATCCATTCATCCATCCATCCATCCATCCATCTATCTATCTACATGTATATAAAGCTACTTACATTGTTGATGGGGCGTAACTCGCCAGGTCCGAAATCGTAGGGGAGCTTGTCGTCATTGTGTTTGCGTGCCGTGGCCAGGTAGGCGGCGTTGCCCGTGGCCCTGTATAGCATGATGGCCCCAAAGCACACGTCGTCCATGTAGTCGTTGGATCTGCAGGAAGGGAACTCCAGTGTCACTGGAGTGGTGTGCTGATCGTCCAGTGAGTGTCAAAGTGCGAGTTGCAGATCCTACGAAATTACTGTACACGAGCACTTTCCTTGCTTCGTGGGCGTTACACAAACTTCCACATAACAAATGTAATGACATTTTGTACTGGGCATTTATTTATAACAATTTCCACCATAGGATCTGCAGAAAAATCGGAATATATCAAGTGATTACGGCTGAAACATTCCAATCACATGTTACTTCGACAAAAACTCGTCGTCAGCAGTAACGCTGACTTACAACCAGTTACAGCCTCCAGTGAATATGTTTTACAGATGCATTTAACGCCATGCAAATGCATAGAATTGTCATTAACAAAGTTGTGTGTGAATAATTGCTTACATGTATATCGTGAAACTCTTGAACAGTTTCACCTGAGATCAGCACTACTACAAGCCAACTCATCACGTGGGTCTACTTCTACATTGGTTTTCAGAAAAAGGACGTTTACGGGAGTAATTTAATGAAACGCAAACGACGACAAAGGATGAATTATGTTATCACACCTGTGGTAGATTCAAAGGATCATCGACAGCAAAGACGAAAACGACGACAACAACTACGAAAACAATAGTAACAAAAACAGCAAGGGAAAGCAGCAACGACACACGACAATGCAAGCAACAGCAGCAAGTGAGAGCAGCAACGACACACTACAATGCAAGCAACAGCAGCAAGTGAAAGCAGCAACGGCACACGACAATGCAAGCAACAGCAGCAAGTGAGAGCAGCAACGACACACGGCAATGCAAGCAACAGCAGCAAGTGAGAGCAGCAACGACACACGGCAATGCAAGCAACAGCAGCAAGTGAGAGCAGCAACGACACACGACAATGCAAGCAACAGCAGCAAGTGAGAGCAGCAACGACACACGGCAATGCAAGCAACAGCAGCAAGGGAAAGCAGCAACGACACACGACAATGCAAGCAACAGCGGCAAGTGAGAGCAGCAACGACACACGGCAATGCAAGCAACAGCAGCAAGGGAAAGCAGCAACGACACACGACAATGCAAGCAACAGCAGCAAGTGAGAGCAGCAACGACACACGACAATGCAAGCAACAGCAGCAAGTGAGAGCAGCAACGACACACGGCAATGCAAGCAACAGCAGCAAGTGAGAGCAGCAACGACACACGGCAATGCAAGCAACAGCAGCAAGTGAGAGCAGCAACGACACACGACAATGCAAGCAACAGCAGCAAGTGAGAGCAGCAACGACACACGGCAATGCAAGCAATAGCAGCAAGTGAGAGCAGCAACGACACACGACAATGCAAGCAACAGCGGCAAGTGAGAGCAGCAACGACACACGACAATGCAAGCAACAGCAGCAAGTGAGAGCAGCAACGACACACGACAATGCAAGCAACAGCAGCAAGTGAGAGCAGCAACGACACACGACAATGCAAGCAACAGCAGCAAGTGAGAGCAGCAACGACACACGGCAATGCAAGCAACAGCAGCAAGTGAAAAACCCTCGGGAAACACAGTTTTCTGAAAAGAAATAGAACCTTAAAGTCCACCTTTCCTATGCTGTGTGGAATCTGACTCATTACTCTTTTTTTTAATCATTCATTGTGCGTGTAATACGTTTAATATTCAAATTGCGTATAAACACACTGTTACGAATCAGGGAGCTGTGGTTAGATATAGTAGTTTTTCTTAGATGTATTTGAACTTTACTTACTGTTGATATCCCAGTTTAAGACTGTCGCTGAAAATCCCAGGGTAATCCAAAGCAAAGCGGTACAAGCTCTCGGCTGCCGTCAGAAGTTTTTGAGCGTAAGCAGCGTCTGAGGAGATGAAGTAACATGTTGAAGGTTGATGACAGTCTAACACACGCAGATGATATCAAGCGGGGGGCCTCATACGGGTAGTACTGGCCCGTGCTGTAGAGACCAGGGTAGGACAAGGCGAACTGGAAGAGAGACTCAGCTGCACTCAGCAACTTGCTTGCAAAGGCAGGATCTGTGTCGTAGGAACGAGAATAAGTAAAACCAGTAGAAGGCACTCAATGCAGCCTCGAAAATATAAGCTGCACTTCTGTGTTACTTGGGATTGTTGTGAAGGTTCCAGATCGTACAAGAAGATCGTAGTGCAATCGGCCTGCTTACATCAGTCTCTACGCTAATTTTGTTACCCATTCACGTGGTCGAGTCGGGCTAAATTTGTCTTGACTGGGTCACGTGACGTCACACGTGAAGTTTCGAGGCAGCTGAGGAGATCATAGGTTGTTCTCGACAGCTCTGGAACCTGTGTTTAGGTATATAAAGCGCGATAAAGCGAGAGAGAGACACACACAAAAAGAGCAGATACAACATAGTTAAGGTGAGAGTAACTAGAGGATAAACGAGTCCTCCTTTGTAAGGAGTAAGTCCTCTGTGGCACTGCGCGTAGAGTGAAGTTGCTACGCCAATATTGTTTACTGTCACCGCTGTGTATCGACCAGTACGTGAATAAAGTTAATCAAAAACGACCACCAGCGTTTGTGAACTTCGACTTCCCGGCGCAAGCTAGGAGAACCCCCGTACAACAGGACATTGCAAGAGAAGAGTGCAACACGGTGTTCGGCAGCTTCGTCCTGCGTTGACAATGCCAAGGAGTTTTCCTGTCTTTTTCCTGCACTGTACTGTGTGAGTTGAACATCGATATGCCATCACCATCTAGTTAGTCTTTTGATTGTTTTCAGTCAAAAATATACAGCGTGTTAGTTTAATGCATACAACTCTCTCACTATGAAACACATAATAAATAGGAGACAATACTTCTCAGTTAATGAAAAGTAAAGTTGTCAAGATATGACTATATAAAAAATCATTCCGGACTATATTTTAAAGTCCGATTCCGATGAAAATAAACGAAGTTTCTTTGCTCCCAAATGAAAGCTTTTTCAGAGAAAGCAAACTATGGCGTCACCTCCGGCTTTCTTAAAGACCATGGAGCCTATGGCGAATGCTGCAGCAGTGGTGGCTGACACGTCACTTCCGGGTTTGGTGGGATTGACCTTAAGTGCTGGCCTTGCCATTGTCATATCTTCCGGTCTGATCCAGAAATGGTGGTCCAGGTCGGCATCCCCCACCTACAGTGAAAAGAAGAAAACGGTGTATGGCCTCCGTGTTGCTGCCGCAATTATGGCGAATCTATTGTACCCTACTTTCTTACTCCTCTAGCGGGTCACCTCCCCTTGGTCACTCTTGCGCGTTTGGCGTGCCTGTCAAATTTCATCGTTTGCAACTCACATCGCCTTGAGACCTTAGACTTGACAGCATCAGTAGCTAACAATTGACCAGTATTTTTGAGCATTCGTTTGGTTGACACAACATGAACCAGTTCTACGGACTTCATAAAGCATAAGGTACAAAGCCTGTGTTCCCGTTCTCATTGCACTGCTTAAATGCTGTAGAATAATGCATTTGTAACCCAGCAATTCTTGTAAAGATTGCGCTATAACAGACGACATTTTTTCATGCGCACGTGGTGAAGTTGGTCTTGGGCGAACCACCTTTGTACTTTGCATAGTTTTTTCTTGCTTGTATTGCTGTTGTTTTATTCAACTTTTGAAACTGTGCACTAGTTTTAATGGTTTTGTCACGTTCATTTTTGTGTGTGTACATCTGAATATTTTGTGTTAAATTCTTAGGACACTTCGATGTCAATAGGCTGTCCTGACCTTGACCCCGGCTATAGTCGTCTTCGCTGACCTCTCTTGATAACCCAGGATGAGGTACGAATCAATTATACTAATTTATGTAATTTCTTTATACGGTGATGTGATGTACAGTTGACAAACACGATGTACCTCTTTATGTCTCTCATATACCTCGTGATGATTTTAATTGTGTGATGTATTAATTTAAACCTGTGATATGAATGCCTGTACATTATTCTTCATTTTGTGTGCATGATATTTACATGAATTGTATATGTATTTTTACAGTTTTACGGCATTCAGCGTTCGACAATGAAGAGAAGAAACTCATGCCTGTTTTCACGTCAGTTATTGGGAAGCAGCGACACTCCTGTTCAAGTACTCTGCGCCCCACATACATCATCGCCACTCAAACCCCCAGGCATAATGGTATACGTTTCGTTCTAAGCAGGAATGAATTTTCCGAGCAAAGGACACAGCAC
>JAWQFJ010002034.1:64881-97381 GCA_034096865.1 Theodoxus fluviatilis
GCGTGCGTGCGTACGTGTTTGTGTGTGTGTGTGCGTGTGTGTGTGTGTGCGTGCGCGTGCGTACAGGGGTAAATCTATGAATGCATGCATGCACATGCTTGTGTGTGCGCTTGCGCGCGCGTGTGTGTGTTTCTGCGTGCATTTGTGCATCACTGTATTGCTGGCAACATTTTCAGTGTCCACTCCTTTCTCAAAGCAGTGTTGTCTTCAAGATCTTTTGCATGGACTGTGCCTCGGGTGCAAATCCTGTCTGCCGCACCCTCCTTGCTGTGAGCCATGGCAGTTCCGGTCACACAAAGGATTCTAATGCTGGCTCAGTCTGTAGATTCACGGTGCCTCCAGTCTGAGAGAGACAGCGGACTGCCGCAGCGGTGGCAGGCAAGGCCGAAAGTCTCGAAACTTGAAACAGCCCAATTCAAATATCCGCTCAAACATGCATCAAAGGGTCACATTTAAATAAAATATCGAATGTTCGCGTGCCATCCAGCCAAAAAGAGGCTTCCCCCCCTCACCTGAAGCAGGGAAATGGGAAGTTTAGTGTCCAAATTTTTTTAAGGTGATAAGAATGTGAAATTCACTATTTCGCGTTTGTGGTTTGCCACAGAACAATTCATTCCGTAAAATGCAATGACACATTTCCTTTTTTGGATTCCCACTCGCTTTAGCCTGATGAAGTACATCTTCCACACATATTTTCACAAACTCAGATTCTTCCCGTCCTAGGGATGGAACCACGACACTGCGCCTCGCACATCGTCCAACTCCAAAGCATGCTCAACCATCTCCGCCTGTCTAATGACATGGTTTCAACAAGCAAGTAGAGGCTGAGGGGCTGACCATGTTCTCATGCAAGAGGGGAGAGCACTGAGGGGTGGGCTGCCAGGAACTGGTATACATTGTAGATAAGTTGATCTTCCACGTACATCTTAGTCAAAAACTCTACATACAGTGGAATCAAAACGTGGGACAGAATTAAGTTGTATTTGAACACAAACACAAGAAAATATCGCGATTTACAACTCAGCCACAGCAGTCATCCTTTCAGTGAGTGACGTCATTGATGGGCGCAGTGACACTTGGGATTGGGGGCCTGGGGTAGCGTGCCCTGGTGCTCCATCTGTACCAAGGCTGCGGGGGGAGAGGTCAGAGTTCACTCGCCGTCTCTCTGTTTTCTGTGTCTGTCCTTTGGCACGTCTGACTGTCTGTCCATTTGTGTGTCTGTCCGTTCAGATCAGAGTCTTCAAGTGTGGATGAAAATGTGTCTCCCACTCCGTGTGTGTTCCCTCTTCTGTTTAGTGTGTGCAAGTCCGGCCGTCCATTTGCCTATCTGTTCATGTGTGTGTCTATCTGTTTGTCTATCTATCCGTTTTGCTATGTCTATTTGTCTGACTGTCGCCCCTCCGAATATCAGTTACCTCCTCATTATTTCATCCGTCCAGACGTAAGTCAGTGAATCATTTCATCTGTTTGTTGGTTGGTCGGTCAGTCAGTCAGTCGGTCGGTCGGTTGGTCGGTCGGTCAGTCAGTCGGTCGGTCGGTCGGTCGGTCGATCTGTTCGTCGGTCAATCGGTCGGTCGGTGGGTACGTATACAATTGCACAATTATTAATAAAATTATTCCCGTAATTTGTTTTTGTGTGTTCTGGTACCTAGAGAAATAAAACCGAGGACTTCATATGTAAATGTGTTCTTTATAATACTCATCTCCATGTGTGTTTGTTCTCTTATTTTATATAATAAAAATTTACAATATGTTATATCAGGGATGATGACAGCAGGAAAATAAACGTAACTGATTTATGTTTCGTGTGTTGACTGTCAAAGTATGAAATAAGAGCATTAAGGCCCAATCTCCACGGTACAGATGGGTACCAACAGCTTGTTCAAAATGAGGCAGGCTGGCTGAACGTTTCTACTGTTCTGTTTTTATCTCTGGGAGGATGTGATTTCACATCGACCAGTTTTCCAAGCACTGTTAAAAAAAGAGAATGAATTCACTATGCATGTAGACGACACTATTAAAACCATTGGTTTGAGAGAGAACTCGAACTTGAAATCTTTTATTTAGGCCAGCCGCCTGTAACGTGACAAGAGACAAAAAACAAGTGAACCGAGTTATCAGTTCATCTGATGGACGATCAAAGATCAACTCGAGGCAGTATGTTCCTGCTCTTACGTTCCTTGTCTCTCAGTGTTTACACATACTGTATGAACATTGCTACGTCCCTAGTTAAACTTGGATCCGACCTCCATCAAATACATACCGGTACATCCTGTTTGGGTGTGACTCTTCAGATGCCATCTTATATATATATATATATATATATATATATATATATATATATATATATATATATATATATATATATATATATATATATATTCCTAAGGTCATCATAAACAGAGCAAAATAAGAGGAAATGTTCTTCATTTTATCAGTTGCACAAAAGGCGCACTTAGTATCCAAGTGCTGCTGATTGACGTACTTCTTGTTTGAGAGCAGAGCATTAGTTCCAAATGGAAAGCGTGTAAAGGCATCCCGGAATTTCTTCATGGTGAGACTAAATACATAATCTTTTGTACCAACATTATCTTTATAAGGTAAATATCAATTATATCTGGCACTGGTTGTACATTTTTGGTGCCATATTTGGTAAAAAGAGTCTTGTAGCCTCTGTTTAAATTGTTTCAGAAAGGACATTTGTTTCTGACCCCCTCGTTTAGCCATACATAGGAGAAGTAATACTTACATAACCAGTTTCGAATATGCTCCACCCAGTTTAGATTATGTAAAATATTTGAGTTTTTCAACATGATATATGCCTGTTTGGGTAATCTTGTAGATGGCATAGTAAAATCCTGAGCCAGTATTTTACTGCCCTAGTGACGTGCGAGACAGACAGAGGGTATCTTCCAAGATCCCCTTAGACCATGTGATTTGGTGTCCGTGTGTCCAAACCGATGATTCTCTTGCAGGTGAACGTGTGAACCTTCTCGAATTTGTCTGCATTACCTAGCCCCCGTATCTCGGAGGCATAGGGGAAAATCGACTGCCCCTGCGAGTCGAAGAGCTTAAAAAAACCTTTTGGGTCAAAGGTGTGTAGGCTCCTCATAGCCTTTACAATTTGGACATACTTCATTTTTTTGTGGCCAGATCTTCAGTACACATGTTCATAGATAACTTGGTGGAAAATACAAAGCCAAGGTACGTATACTAATTGACTACATCTAGAGTCCTATTGTCAAGAAACCAATTTTAACCTTTCGCTAGGTGGACCATCCTTACGAAAAACCATAAAACAAATAATGGTCACAAAGATCGCTGGGAGGTGTTGGAATCTCATATTTAGTATGAAAACAAACGTTTCAGGTGTAGCCCAGTAAATGAAGGACTACGCCCGAAAGGTTTGTTTTATACTAAACCTGAGATTTCAACACCTCCCAGTGATCTTTGTGATTATTATTTGTTTTGTCTTCTGGAATCCGGCGGTCCGTATTTTATCTACGAAAAACCATAACTTTTGTTTTCCTATGTTGATTTTAAAACCTAATGACCAGGACACATTCCTCAAGTTATATAGTTGACTTTGTAGTCCAGAAGGAGAGGTCGAGAGAAGAGCTACGTCATCTGCAAATAAGAGAAAGGATAGTTCTCTCGTTCCCGGCAGAAGCTGGACGCCATGTTTACCGTACATGCGGACGTAGTCTGCAACCGAGTTCATGAACAGAGCGAATATTATCGGGCTCTCCAAGGTTCCTTGCGTTACGCCTGCTTGGCATTTGAAGAAATCTGATAATGTCCATTTCCAGCTAACACATGCCTGGACATTAGCATACATAGCCGTCAACAGTCTAATGAATTTTCCTGAAAGACCTGCATCTTCAAGGGCATGCCAGAAAAGATTCCGGTTCACAGAATCAAAAGTCTTCTCATAGTCAATGAAGGTTACGTAAAGCTTCTCGTGTATGTCGCTGTAGACCCACTTCAGGATCATGGAATACAGCGTGAAAATGTGGTCAACTGTTGAGTGATCCAGCCTGATGCCTGCCTGTTCGGGACAGATTTCGCTCTGTGCCTCCGCCCAAAGGCCCAAACGACTGGTCAGTATGGAAGAAAATATCTTGCTAAGCATGCTTAGCAAAGATATACCTCGATGGTTGTTTGAATCCGATCTAGATTATTTTTTGAACAGCGGAATTATGATATAACTAGACCATTTGTTTGGAAAGGACTGTGTGTCAAATAGTGTATTAAATACCTTTTTCAAGAAAGGTCCAATCAAGTCACATGCCATTTTATAACACTCTGGTTAGAGAGGGAGAGAGAGAGAGAGAGAGAGAGAGAGAGAGAGAGAGAGAGAGAGAGAGAGAGAGAGAGAGAGAGACAACATTGACTGCATTGAAGACTAATGATAGTTCCTCTACAGCCTGCGTACCGGCCATGATGGTGGTGAGCGCCATGTTGTAGTCCACAGCTACTTCATTGAGGACGTAGTTTTCCCTGGAGTCCACGTAGCCATCCTGGTTGGTGGGGCCCCCCACCATGGCGCCCAGCAGCACGTGCGGGTTGGGGTTGGGGGAGAAGAGGTAGGTGTCGTTGCAGGGAGCAGGCATGTCGGGGCAGGACCTGCCGGTGACGTCACAGCAGAGAGGTGCAGACACGTGGGGCAGGGCGATTCAAGCTGATGTAGATACTGGTACGATGAAGCAGTCATGTTAGAGGAGTTGAAATATAGGCTTCACGAATGAAAAGAATAGCATTGAAATGCACCTGCAGATTTAAATGTATCCTTTATCCGGGAGATTCAGTTACTAGCTCTGTACAGCGGGAACGTGGTTCCAGGTATCGCAGTGTAGAAACAGTGTTGGAAAGGTGCGGAGGGAGAGGGGTCTGCATCGATGACAACTTGCAGAAAATCAGTTTATAACAACGTGATATGTATGCAAGCTCCATCCTTCATTCCCCATCCCAAATGTTGTGGCTTCCTTGTTTCAACATGGCATCAAAGGTTAAACTCATTGCAAGAGAGTGTAGATGTTTTCAATGCCATCTGTCTTTACTGAGTGGGCAGCGGCAATGAGGGTCCAATACGACCGTATATTGCTAGGAGATGCAATTGTAGGTGCCTGTGGTGTGAACCACGGCACAGGGTGTACAACTTACGCCGCCCTGTGGTGCGGGTGGAGAGGGTACTTGCTTCCGAAGCCGATGACGTAGCTCATGCAGTAGTTGTTGTCTCCCAGGGCGTAGTTGACCTGACTAAGTGCCCATTTCTGTAGCTTGTTGGCGGTGCTGGCCCAGCCCGAGTCCAGGGAGGCCATCACTGCCAACATGGCTGTGTCCACTGCAAGCAGGACGTGGAAGTGTGCTTTCCAGCGTGAAACAACACAGAAACCTGCCTCCCATTTACACCAGTTATGGCGCAGTAACGTTCACTGTAACACCACCACAAGTTGACACATGAGTCCACCACAATATAGGTCCTTGCATACCTATTTCCGTTATACGTGTACTACGAGGCAAAAAAGCAGTGTTACTGCAAGTGAGACATGACACAAATGTGTCTTGTGTACGATTTTAAACTGGACTTTTAGTCTCTATAAAACCGCTGGCGCTTTACCTCCAGGTTTTGGCATTGAAGGGATTAAAAATCATTCTTTCTCCTTCACCAATGTCCAATCTCCTCGAAATTACGTCACGTTATTCGACGTCAAATGATCACGTTACACATGCCAAATCTTCCCTTGAGTCGGGACAAAGTTCCGTCCCTTGCCTTCTTTGCAACACCAAAACGTACAAAAAGTCACTTTTCAAACGTTGATTCTGAAAAGTTGATACATTCAATCGGACATAACCTCCAGTAAGTGTGCAAAATGTCAAGAAAATCCGTCCAGTAGTTTTTTTTAATCCGTTAAGTCGGGACTGACAGACACACACAGATAAAGCTGTGATGACCTCCAGTAAACCTGGAGGGATAAACAGAACGTATCAAATATAACGGTGTCTAGTTTTGTCAGTACCGAGTGCTCCATGTACAAGGGAGAGTCTGTCGGTCTATTTCGCCTACAGAATTAAAAAGTGGACGGAAGCGCGTGCTACTTACTGACCAGTCGGAGCGAGCCCCACTCGCTCCTGAAGGGCATGCCGCGCTACTTACTGACCAGTCGGAGCGAGCCCCACTCGCTCCTGAAGGGCATGCCGTGCTACTTACTGACCAGTCGGAGCGAGCCCCACTCGCTCCTGAAGGGCATGCCGCACGGCGTGTAGTAGAAGCCGCTGCCAGGCAGCCAGGAGTCGAGGTACTTGTCCACAGCCACCTTGTACTGCAGCTTGTGCGTCAGCTGGTACAGCAGCAGCTGCTCAAGTCAAATGATGCTCATTATCAGGACTATTATGAAAATGAGAACGATGTGCAGTTTGAAACTGTGATAAACTTCAACTGGTACCGATAAATTGGTCCCTTAATCACAGCAGAACTTTTCAGGATATATCTTTCCGATATGACTGTCTTCTCTTAATTCGTTGGATTCCTTTAATCAGTACGACAGAAGAATTTCTTAAGTTTAAACTTCATTTCTTGTCACACCAATCTGTTAAAGGAAACTCAAACTGCTTTGCCATCCCTCCAGTACAGACTGAGGTGCCGGGGTCGGTCGAAATACTGCTTGAAAAATAAAGAACCGTGGACAGCAACCGACAAAGTATTCTTTCGTGAGTACAGATGGCCCTGAAAAGGTTATCCCTCCTGCAGTCACAACAAGAACCACATAAATATATGACGCACCAAACACTGATGCTATCACTGAAAGTGAACATACAATACGCATACTTCACCTGGGAAATAGCGCTGGGAAAAGATGGAGTTCCAAACTCTTGTAAACCTCATCTTGCCGTATGTACCTCGCATCGCTAACCTCTGTGTTCGTGCACTGACGTTTGAACAAAGTTTACAGAAGATTGAAACGGTAAGCTTATTGTACGATGATGATGATGATGGTGATGATGATGATGATGATGATGATGATAATGATAATGATGATGATGATGATGATGATGATGATGATGATGATGATGATGATGATGATTTTGATGTCAAGAGTCCTTATCTCGTTATGCTGATAGAGACGTGTCCTGTCATTTGTTGAAAGTCATTATTCCATTTCATGAATACGGCTTTAATTATCTTGTAAGAATGCAATGTTGTTGGCCTTACGTGACAGGCCGGCCTTTTCTCTCCCCAGTTGAAGGCGTAGGTTGTTTTGTGGTCGAAGAAGCCCTCTGCCAGAGTAAGGTAGGTGGCGTTGTTGGTGGCCCTGTACAACATGGCGCCTCCCATGCACATCTCGTCCTTGTAGTCGTCCGAGCTGGATCGGGAGACACGACGCAGTCAGCGTGGGACCGCTCCTCTACTGGACGTTCACTGAACCGACCTGCTTCATGTTGCCACAAAGTAAGGCGACTACGCTGTATTGACGCGGATGGGTGTATGTTCACCATGACAGCACATATGCAAAGACGACACAATTTTACGTGCTCTTCGATATATCTACGACATTCAAGAACGCAACTTTTTAAAATTTAAGGTTATGTTGTTGAATTGGTTTTAAAACCAAAAAAACACAACTTAGCGATATGATAATTACGAAAGTAAGAGATGCAGTGACCTTCATTTAAAAAAAAACCTTACTCATATGCACCCGTGTGAAGACTCTTGGAGTAAGCCCCGGGGTGGGCAACTCCAAATGCATACAGACTCTCGGCAGCGCTCAGCAGTTTCTGGGCGTAGGCGGGATCTGAGACAAGAACATCAGTCATTCTTGAACACACACACACACACACACACACACACACACACACACACACACACACACACACACACACACACATCCACACACACACACATACACACACTCACATATAAACATACACATACACACATATACACACACATGCACATACACAAACACATACACATATACATGCACACACACACGCACACACACGCATGCACGCGCACGCAAACACACACACGCACGCACACACATGCACACACACACACACACGCACACACACTCATAGACACACACACACACACACACACACACACACACACACATCCACACACATCCACATACACAAATACACGTGCGCGCGCAAACACGTTACAGCGCGTGAACTATCAAAATATATCATCAAGGTATAATATTGTTACAGCAAAGTTGGTTATATTCCCTTTTAAGCTGGTCTTTATCATACGAAAGTAACACATGGCAAATTAGAAAACGAAAACTGCTTCCTTATTCGATTTTTAACATGTCACACCACCAGCACTAAGCCAAATACTCTCTTGGTTTCTTGGGTCAGTTGTAACATTATATCAGCTAAATCAAGCAAACTACATTTCTATAGAGGCAAAGACATATAAGAAATAAAATCGCATATAACGACAACTAATTTTGCTTGTAAGTGCGTTATCATATAGAGCAGTGGCCTGCACAATGGGGTATTACGGCATGAAACTGCCACACAATCGCACTTGAAGAGTCTCCTCCATAAAAAACGATCAGTCGCCGACCATTTCATACAGGCATCCCCAGATCTGAAAAACCGACCTCTCTGCTTGAACACGATGTAACCAGCGGCAAAAGAAGCAGTGGTATCGCCCGCTACGTCACTTCCTGGTTTGGAGGCCGTGACCTTGAACGGTGGCCTTGGCATTGTCATGTTTTCCGGTCTGTTCCAGAAGTGGTGGTCGATGTCCGGATCGCCAACCTGGGCAGGTGAAGGCAGACGACTTACAAGAGGTAGGCAGTGTGGTCGTCATGACAACTCTCTGCCTGGGCAGGTGAAGGCAGACGACTTACAAGAGGTAGGCAGTGTGGTCGTCATGACAACTCTCTGCCTGGGCAGGTGAAGGCAGACGACTTACAAGAGGTAGGCAGTGTGGTTGTCATGACAACTCTCTGGTGTGAAACCTTCTCTATCGACGAAATGACGTTTTCACAACCTCGTTATTGTTTTTGTTTACGTGTCGCTGGCAGTCCACGAGTCACAAAAATGTGATGTGATAACGTGGTCTCGCGTATCCAAGCACCCATGCTGGTTCTCTGTGTTCATAACAATATGCTCAGAATAGGCGAAGGCACAAACCTTTTTTCTATTGTGCAACGTGCTGCCTCTGTGCTTATTCCCTAATCCAGCACGCGTGCATGCTGTTCATTAACACAAAAACCTCTTCATGGTTAAACTGCTGCTCCCTGAATGTAAGAAATTTGCCAAAGGAAAAGGACAGTAATAGTTCATTTAACAAGTCATTACATTTCTCCCTTCTTCCGACTCCTTTCTGAAAACTAAACTCGGTTTTTCAATATCATATTTTCATAAAGATGTTGGATAGGTGGACGTAATGTGTTTTCAAAATTCGGAAAAAGTGTAATAAGCATCGACAATATGTACGCCTCAGGCAATTTTTGTGCGTATCTAACTTATGTCTGATGTCAAGCTCACGGACACTTTCAGAAAAAAAAAACCCAACTAAGCGTGAATGAAAGCTACTTCAAACGTTGGAGTAATTTAGTTTGATCGCACATATGAACACAGTTTATATTTTCATGGATATTCATTAACTATCGAGTACAACCCCTACAGATGTAGCACCAAAAACTGATCATTTGTATCATGCACTATCACAACTGAATGAGTGACCAAGACTAGTTCCCATCCCAGCTACCTGGATGTACAGCTCCTGCCTCTCAGGCAGCCAACACTTGAGCAGGTAGTCCAAGGGCCAGTGGATCATGTCCAGCGCATTGTCCATCTGTCCGGCCTGCACGTAGCCGTCCTCGTACTCCATCATCCCCCACAGCAGACCGCTCACAGTGGCGGCCATGGGGAAGTTGAACTTGACGTTGTCGCCAGCTGTGGACGGCGTCACAGAAATGCATCGTCATGGCACTTAGCATAGGTCCCCTCGCCTGCAGTCGTGAATACACGTTGAATTGCAAATGTCAGTCCCGTGTTTTTGTTTGGAAGATCTATGAAATGCTAACCCCACTGGCATCATTTATTTTTGGGATTTATCTTAGGATTTTATTCGCAGCGAAGCCTCGAGGGAATTCATTCCAAAGAGTTTAGTGTCAGTCTTGTATCCTTACTTCCTGTGGAGATGGGTGACAAAGTTAGGTGTACTTTGCTCTCTCTCTCTCTCTCTCTCTCTCTCTCTCTCTCTCAATCACTCTATCTCTCTCAATCTCTCTCTCCCTCTCTCTCTGTCTCTCTTCTCTCTGTCTCTGTCTCTCTCTCTCTGTCTCTCTCTCTCTCAATCACTCTATCTCTCTCAATCTCTCTCTCTCTCTCCCTCTCCCTCTCTCTCTCTCTTCTTTCTGTCTCTCTCTCTGTCTCTCTCTTTGTCTCTCTCTCTCTCAATCACTCTATCTCTCTCAATCTCTCTCTCTTCTCTCTGTCTCTTTCTCTCTCTCTTCTCTCTGTCTCTTTCTCTCTCTCTGTCTCTCTCTCTCTCTCTCTCTCTCCCCATTATATTTACAAGTACACATGCACATACTAGCTCATAATCTGACAGAAAAAACTATTACTGTATTCATCTTGCAACTTGTTATATGGTTGTGTTACTGAGAGAGGAGAAAGAGCAGTTCAAAATAGCATGATTATGATAATGTTATTAAACGTATATTTTCTGCATTGATGACTATACATTGCCTTGTCGTTATTTTTCCGTCGTTGCTTTTTATAGAAAAAGCAGACTCACCATCGTACCAGCCTCCCGTCAGATCTTCTCCGTTATCTCCCGTGTCTCCCAGGGCAGAGTCTCCCCTCCAGGGAATGGGGTTGTTGGCGGGCAGCTTGCCTGACCTCTGGGCATTGTAGAACAGGATGGAGAGTCGAAGCACCTCGCTGTAGTTGTACTTGGCGTGGTCTGTGTAGGTACGGAGAGAGATGTCGTCATCTCAGAGGAAGACACCCACAGCCATGTTCCTTTTCAAACGAACACAAAGTTCTCTGATTCCAAATTACCCATGAAGGCATTGACTCATTTCCCCTTAAGTACTTACTTGCTTTTTCTGCAGCTGCTAATTTCCCCTATATTGAAAGCAATCTATCGAACTGTATTGTCTTAATCCAGACTCCATAATATTGCTCTCAGCGTCAGCGAGTCTGTTTGTGGTTCTATTCCCTAACATAAGTGGGTCTCTGTGTCTGACCGAGTGTATGTATACGCATGCACACTTTTCCTCACTCTTAATTGCTCTCTCTCTCTCTCTCTCTCTCTCTCTCTCTCTCTCTCTCTCACACACACACACACACACACACACACACACACACACACAATCTGCTTTGACCAAATTATATTTTCTATATGTTGTTGTATTAAAGATGCTCAAGCAGCTACAGACTGCATTTTAAGTATGAGAACATGTACATATTTTACAGAACCTGTTGTATCAAACTCTTTCCGGCTTTTAAGTCACTTTGTAACCAGTGTATATGGTTGTACATTTCATATATCTCTCACTCACTGAGTCTCTCTCTCCCTATCTCTGTCTCTCTCTGTCTCTCTCTCTTTCTCTCTCTCTCTTTCTCTCTCTCTTTCACTCTCTCTCTCTCTCTCTCTCTCTCTCTCTCTCTCTCTCTTCCCCCTCCTCCAATTTGTTATAGACAAATCAAATTATATATAAGTGTTCTGATACAGTCAGATCATATTTGCATTGCTGTATGAATATGCTATTCATGCCGCTTCAATGGCTGCAGTATAATATTCTTTTTAACATTTCCTGTACATATGAATATCTTATTGTTTTAACCTGATGTATGTCAAGTTGGGGCATTGGCCGAAATAAAGTCAGTCAGTCAGTCTCTCTATCTCTCTCTGTCTATTTCTTTCTCTGTCTCTTTCTCTCTCTGTCTCTTTGTCTCTCCGTCTCTATGTCTGTCTATGTCTGTCTCTGTCTCTCTGTCTCTCTGTCTCTCTCTCTGTCTCTCTCTCTGTCTCTCTCGGTCTCTTTCTGTCTCTTTCTGTCTCTTTCTGTCTCTCTCTGTATCTCTCTGTCTCTCTTTGTCTCTCTTTGTCTCTCTCTGTGTCTCTATCTCTGTGTCTCTCTGTCTCTGCCTCTCTCTGTGTCTCTCTCTCATATTCACACACATACATACACATACACACACTCACACACACAAACAAACAAACAAACATAAACACAAACAAACACACACACACATCTAGTCAAAGCTATTTAACGTTTTCCTAAACCCAGGAATCCGTCCTTCGACTAAATATGAAATTAATGTCCAAGCACTGTGCACCTCACTAACAGAGGGATCCTTTCCCATCGAGCATTTAGGGGAGTGTTTAGACAAAAGGTGGAGCATGAACGCTGGAGGTGAAACCCATAGGGATATAGCCAGACTCCTCACTAGCGTCACTGTGTGAGGGACACAGCCACCATTGGCTTCAACCCGACTCACTCAGACCAGCATCAGCACTCAGTGAATCCCCGTTCACGTCCATCTATCGTGTCAGGCCGCGGTAGAAACTTCTAACGCTCAAGCATCAACGTGGCGAGGGGGACTTCATATTCCGTCCGCGTCCAGAGTGTCACAGCAGCGGTACACATTTTCCAAGTGTAGATGTGGATGATGTAAAACAAAATTGTCAAACGAATGCTAGATTTTATTTGATGCACTCTTGTTCAGGAACATGATTTTTTATCGCTGCATCTAGAGACAATAACTTGTCATTTTATGCGTCTTATCTTGGCCATTTGCACTGTTTTGTGTAAAAGTTTGTCAATGTAAAGTAAAACGGATCTGATTAAAAAAAGAGAAGGCAAATAGATAAAACCAAACAAAGAAGGAAAAGAAAGAAGGAAAGAAAAATTAACCTCACTGTTTAAAAAACCCACACAGACACAAGCAAACAAACAAAATGTAAACAAAGACGAACATATAAATAAAAAGGAGCAATCAAAGAGAACACAATTTAAAATAGGAAACAAAAGGAAACAACTGAATGAAACAAGAAGAAATACATTTGAGCAAAATGCATCATAAGCAAGGCCAGACTACAACGATAGCAGTTCCAGGCATGACTCATTAACTCTCCGGCTGCCTCGCTGTGAAGGCAGTTCGGTGCTGCACTGGTCATGGTTGCACAGAAATAAGCTCTGTCACTTAGCAAGGCTTTCTTCCTTCTATGCAAATAGAGCTCCCAATATAGTGACGGTGGTAGGGGTCACGGTCAGGCCACTTACCGCTTTGGCCTTGGGCAGACACCGACACCAGCATGCAGCCAAGGACGCATATCAGCAAGGTCAAGGACATCCTGAAAACCGATTAAGTTTTTTAAATATAATGTTTATTCAGGTCTCACATGTTTTAGAGCGGTGCCAAAATAAAAAACAAAAGACTGTCCAGAAATATTAAAACAATGTGGAAGGTAAACCATTGACTTATTAGCTAACAAGGGTGTTTGATTTCGTTCATTATTTTGAGCATCATTTGATACAACTTCATATGAACTTCAGACCTGCACTCATCATTTCTGAAGCATGAAGAAACAAACTTTGCCTTTAGACACTGGAAAGGAGAGTCCTTGATGACATCATCCAACACTGGCAGATGACAGTCGTACATCGTTCAAAATCTCTCGTTCTGTATTGCAACACATCATTTCCTGGCACTTCTTGACACTTTGAGCTCGTGTTATCGTGCTACATTTTATCATAAAGTAACGTAACGTACATTTACGTAACATACCATAACATTACATAACACAACGCAACGCATAGCAAGGCAACGCAACACAACGAAACGCAACGCAACGCAAATCAACACAACACAACACAACACATCACAGCACAACATAACGTAACGTAACGTAACGTAACGAATCGAAACGTGATATTATGTAATGTAATTTAATGTATCGTAACGTAACAAACACAATATAACATCATTTCATATCATAAGATGACCCAACACAACAAAGCATATCATATACTATCATAATATAACGTGGTAGAGCATAAACTGTATGCATTCAAAATATGGAAATTAAAGATGACATTTACCGCCTTACTTTGTTTTTCCATTCAGGATGGTACAGAGGGATAGCATGCTAGCCACACAGAGAGCCACACACACCAACGTCAGAAGACCCCCTTTACCTACGATAATAAGAATTTTCCCTTTTAGTTTAAGACATCCAACACAAAATTGCTGCTGGTGCTCCTTGAGTAGATTTGTAGAGATGAATATGTTCAGTAAACTAACCCCGTAGAAACAAAAGCGATTAAACTTCTCTAGGGACCGGAGGGAGCAGAAACATAAAGACAAGCTACATACTTTGAAGCACTTAAAGTCCACATCTCCTGAACTTACCCGATCTGTTCAGTTCCTTGCAAAGTTTGTGAATACTTCCTGCACAACAATCTCTGCAAAACAGTGCCGCCACTCGCGTACACTGTTCAAGTGCTTGTCTCCTGGGTCAGCTAATCTTTCCCACTGCCTTATCTCAAGGGTTTGGCACCAGGCCTCACGAATTAAAAAGCATCGGTACGACCTTGACCTCGATTTTCCATTGTTGACCCCAAGGTCGAGGCAAACGACTTTCGGTGTCTCCCCAAACGATAATCTGCGTCTTTTCCAGTCGCAGATCCTGTTGGACAACGGAATGGTGGTTGTTTTTAGCGCATCATTTTGATATCACTGCTGGAGCAATTAAAACGTATTCATTCAATAACTGATTGTGGAAACGTTGGATCTATTTCTGCAGAATAAATATAATCATCCAATTGCTGCAAGCTTTCTGTTTGGCGTTATCTACTCACTAGCTAGTCCTCTTTGCGGAAAGGAAATTGAAAAAAGCCCATAGCAGATCCACGAGATCTTGCTTAGCTTAGAGTTTTTGCTGAGTGATGGTAGCTTCGTCAAAACCAGCCAAGAATCAAACAACTTCGACATAACCCATTGCCATGACCCAAATCTCACACAGGCAGGAAGGCTTAGGGAAACATTCAGCCAAGACACATTTAGATGACGCATTTGTTTGAGTTTCTTATTTAAGCCACGCGCGATTCACATTTACACACTGTAGAAACACACAGCCCACCCCCACCCCCAGCCCCACCCCCACCCCCACCCCCAGCCCCACCCCCACCCCCAGCCCCACCCCCAAATTGGACCTGGACCTGAAAACGACACATACATTGCGTGACAATGGAAAGTGACGATTTGTGTTCTTACATGTTATACATGTATACTCTTACATTCGGATCACTGTCACTGCACAGTTATATACTATATATACGCGCAGCTCCTCTTCGCCTAAATCTATGTTCCATGTGTGATGAGTAAAAACTTCCACATTTTCCTCTCATTTTCCGGAGTTCGTTTCATATGTCTTCCTGTTTTCCTTCATATTTTGGATTTTGGTTACGTATGTCCTTGGAATTTCCAACATATTCTACTGTTTTCTCTTCCGTCTACTTTAAACCTTTTTTTTCTTTTCTGCTCATATTACGTTGCTTGTAAAGTAAACATCTTGTTTAGGAAAAGAAAAAGCAAGGCCACTGGGATCACATCAGCATGGAACTTTTGCTCAGCAAGATATTACCTTCCTCTGGAGCGCACTAACCAGAAGGACCGGTGCACTGACTCAACGGTAAAGACTAGAGGCAGGGTCACACCATTTGATCAGGTTACTGCACTGACACCGTTAGGCTGTGTAAATTCAACGTGTGCATTGTAAGTGGTGCAACAGCATGAGAATGCTGCCTACAGGAACAAAAACAAAATATTATTTGAAAACAAAGGTGTTGAGCAGGGTTTTGAAGCCGACGTTTATTTGAAATTCGATAGTCGCTGAAGCTTCAAACAGCCGGCAGCTGTTATTTAGTCTGTCGCTACTCATGTAACAAAGTCTTTAAATCATTAGTGTGAAGTCAGCGTTTTAAGGTTGGCTAGTGCGCCCCGTCTGCTTTGTCTTGTTGTTTTCCTGCAAAGTGCGGTTTTAATGCCATATTATGGGTGATGCACGTGGAATTTCGTGTTTGGTATTCATACAATGCAAGGTTGATCAGTTGTAGGCCGTTTGCACGGTAATGTGCACAATCGTAAGGTACTTAACCAGGGATTCGATGGGAGTTGAGAGGGGTGATTTTGAACTTGGAGAAAGGTTGGCGGATTTCTGTGTTTTGGAGAAGGAAGTGGTGGGTTGTTTGATGGAGGAGTCTAAGGGGACGAGGGGCGTATGAGCGCCGGCATTGGCCGTGGGCGAGGTGCAGTCCGTTCTTCGTAATAGACCTTATTCACGCGACCCGCCATTTTGGTTTTAAAACGAGGCCGCACACGCTAACGCGGCGACCGCGCTACATTCACAGTATTGCTGGAGCGGCAATTTGACAAATGTTCCCGACTTTTCTCAAGGTGATGTGGAAAGATGGTCGAACGAAGGCAGAACAATAGCAAGAAGACAAAGTGACAAAGGCTATGAGAAGTGGATTGAAGGGTTTATCGACTACAATGCCATCAAAGGTTGGTACACAGTGACAAGTTCTTTCGCTTAGATTAGAACTGAGTGTTCGAGTTTTTTTTTTGTTTTCTTGGTGTCGCTTTCAAATCTGTTCACAGTACTAGGCTGGCTGGTTTACTTAGATGTGATTTTTTTATGCGTGCTAACTGATATTAGGTTTAGAGCTTGAATTTTCGATTATATTACACACGTTCTTTTTCGCTTACTACTTGAGTGTTCGAACCAATGAAAACCACGGAAAGAGACGGCCGTTTCGTTCCTTGCCTCTCATTGGCCAGCTTGTCATGAGGTCAGCGCGTGATCACGGTTCATTGGTTCGAACACTCGAGTAGTAAGCGAAAAAGAACTTGTGTAATATCATCGAAAATTCAAGCTCTAAACCTAATAATTATCAGTTAGCACGCATAAAAAAATCACATCTAAGTAAACCAGCCAGCCTAGTACTGTGAACAGATTTGAAAGCGACACCAAGAAAACAAAAATAACGCGAACACTCAGTTCTAATCTAAGCGAAAGAACTTGTCACTGTGTACCAACCTTTGATGGCATCGTAGTCGATAAACCCTTCAATCCACTTCTCATAGCCTTTGTCACTTTGTCTTCTTGCTATTGTTCTGCCTTCGTTCGACCATCTTTCCACATCACCTTGAGAAAAGTCGGGAACATTTGTCAAATTGCCGCTCCAGCAATACTGTGAAGGTAGCGCGGTCGCCGCGTTAGCGTGTGCGGCCTCGTTTTAAAACTAACATGGCCGCCGCGTGAATAAGGTCTATTCGTTGGCGATACCGGCGTTGGCCGAGGGTTACGGGAGTTGGCGCCTGTTGTTGGCCGTGTGGGGGCTTTGTCGGGGTCTGTGAGAATGCCGGGCGTTTTGTTAGCGTCTTCGGGTTTTATGTGTATGAGTTGATTGCTTGGAGGGAGCTTTCCCTGGTAGGGTTACCGTCTTCGGTCTTTGTGTCTGAGTTGCAGTTGCGTTGGGGCGCATAGACCGGCTTGTTTACGCGGGTTTTTTGCTCGCTTTCTTTGCAAGTGCCGTGTTGTATTGTGTTAAATGTAATTAAATTCAATTTTCTTAATTTGCGCCTTTTGTGATCCTTTGTAATTGTACATTCGTGTGTGGAGTGTATACGAGTGCTGTTTTTGGGTAATAAATGTCGTCGATTTTCATGTGGTCGTTTATCATGGTGGATTGACACCGGCACTAGGTGGAGAAGCCTACCTTTGATGTGACATAGTCGTAGTGAGCTGGTGCATGCCTGAACTGCAGACAGATCGGAAATGCGACGCACTATATGGTCAATATGTTTGCTCTCTATCAAGTATCATGGTGAATGTGTTTGAACAGCTATGCCAGTGCATGAAACATATTCAAAATTATTCCTCTTGATTACACTTTCTCTTCATATCGACGTTGTCATCGTCGTCGCTGTCGTTGAAGCTTTTGGCACACCATCTCATCGACACACTCCCCCATTGGTGTGACCCAGTTCTCTGACGGTCGACAGAGGGGAACGTGAGTGTAGATGACGTTTGCGATAACGCAAACGCGGTACGCGAACAGTCCAGACGTTGGTGGACTGGCCTGGTGTGAAAGGTCAAACACGACAGCTGTGCCTGTCACGCAAAGTCCCATGCATGGGAACACGTTAGTGCTGCGCGCCTGCACTTGCAGTGTGAACGTGACACTGCACGAGGTCACCATAAGTGGTTTTCCAGCGCAAAGCCTGCCATGAAATGAGGAAAGTGTAACGCCACAAATGTTGATACGCATTTTCCGTCGTAGGCAAACAATGATTTAAGTGGACATGAATACAAGTGTGTGTTCGTGTGTGTGTGTGTGTGTGTGTGTCTGTGTGTGTGTGTGTGTGTGTGTGTGTGTGTGTGTGTGTGTGTGTGTGTGTGTGTGTGTGTGTCTGTGTGTCTGTGTGTGTGTTCGTGTGTGTTCGTATGTGTTCGTGTGTGTCTGTGTGTGTGTTCGTGCGTGCCTGTGTGTGTTCGCGCGCGTGTGTGAGTGTGTGTGTGTGTGTTCGATCGTGTGTGTGTGAGTTCGCGTGTCTGTGTGTGTGTTCGCGCGCGCGCGCGCGCGCGTGTGTGTATTCGCGCGCGCGCGTGTGTATGTGTGTTCCCGCGCGCGCGCCTGTGTGTGTGTTTGTGTTCATGCGCGCGCGTGTGTATGTGTTGATGCACGCGCGTGTGTGTGTGTGTGTTCGCGCGCGCACGCGCACGCGCGCGCGTGTGTGTGTGTGTGTGTGTGTGTATGTGTGTGTTCGCGCGCGCGCGCGTGTGTGTGTGTGTATTCGCTAGCGCGTGTGTGTTTGTGTGATCGCGCGCGTGTGTTTGTGTGTTCGCGCGTGTGTATGTGTGTTCGCGCGCGTGTGTGTGTGTATTCGCGTGCGCGTGTATGCGTGTGTTTGCTCGTGTTTGTGTGTGTGTTCGCTCGTGTTTGTGTGTGTGTGTGTTTGTGTGCGTTAGCGCGAGCGCACGTGTGTGTGTGTGTGTTCGCTGGCACGCGTGTATGTGTGTGTGTGCGCGCGCGCGTTTGTATGTGTTCGCGCGCGCATGTGTGTGTGTGTGTTTGCGTGCGTGCGTGTGTGTGTTTGCGCGTGCGTGTGTGTGTGTGTTTGCCTGTGCGCGCATGTGTGTTTGCGGGCGCGCGTGTGTGTGTTCGCGCACGCGCTGGTGTGTGTGTTCGCGCGCGCGCGCGTGTGTGTTTGCGCGCGCGCGTGTGTGTGTTCGCGCACGTGCGAGTATATGTGTTCACGCGCGTGAGTGTGTATGTGTGTGTGTGTGTTTGCGCGTGTGTGTATGTGTGTGTGTTCGCGTGTGTGTGTGTTTGTGTGTGTGTGTGTGTGTTTGTGTGTGTTCGCGCGTGTGTGTGTTAGAGCGTGTGTGTGTGTGTGTGTGTGTGTGTGTGTGTGTGTGTGTGTGTTAGAGCGTGTGTGTGTGTTCGCGCACGCGTTTGTGTGTGTGTGTTCGCGCGCGCGTGTGTGTGTGTGCGCGCGCGCGTGTGTGTGTGTTCGTGCGTGCGTGTGCACGCGCGTGTGTGAGTGTGTGTGGTGGGAAATTCTAGATGGGGGCGAAGGAACGGGCGAAAAGATTGACTTGTTGCAAGTTTGAGAGGAAAAGGGGAAAACATTACTCTGCTCTGATATAGCTACCTCTTGAGGGAAGATGAAAAGGTGCGCACATTAAATGTATGAATATCGAAACACATCCCTACAACAAATTTCGCCAACGAAGAAAATGTTCAGGAATTTTTCCCGTGGCATTGTGGGAAAAGTAAGACTACTTGCACGATGATTAGCTAGTCTTGGAGTTACCTCCCCTGAGTGAGTTGCTGACCACCAAACGCAACTCACTGGAGCAAAACGAGGGATCAGTAATGGCAGCCGAGGAAAATTGATTGTGAAAAGTCATTAATGCATAGTTATATCCTCTCCCTGGCGGCATAGGCCCCACAAAGTGTTGACGGTGTTGGAGATATTAGTTGCATGATCCAGTGAACAGAGGGTAGAGGTGTGCTGCTTGAAAACCCTCTGGTGGGTCATAATCGCAATATCTAAAGCAAACCCTTGTCCACTTGTTTTCCAACTCTGACATTTCAAATTAGTGTCGAGTTTCTCTCTCTCTCTCTCTCTCTCTCTCTCTCTCTCTCTCTCTCTCTGTCTCTCTCTCTCTCATCTCTCTCTCATCTCTCTCTCTCTCTTTCTCGCTCTCTCTCTCATCTCTCTATCATCTCTCTCTCATCTATCTCATATCTCTCTCTCATCTCTCTCTTCTCTCTCTCATCTCTCTCTCTTATCTCTCTCATCTCTATCTCATCTCTCTCATCTCTCTCATCTCTTTCATCTCTCTCTCATCTATCTTATCTACCTTATCTATCTATCTATCTCTCTATGCCTCACTTTCTCTCTGCCCGTCCGTCTGTCCGTCCGTCCGTCTGGCTGGCTGGCTGGTTGGCTGACTGACTGACTCGCTGGCTTTCACTCTGTGTATGTGTTTGTCTTCTTGTCTTTTGTCTTTTTGTCTGCTTGTATGTCTGTCTGTTTGTTTGCATGTCTGTGTCTGTTTGTCCGTGTGTCTGTCTCTCTTATTACTCTCTCTCTCTCTATGTCTTTGTCTCTCTGTTTGTCTCTATTTGTGTCTGCCTGCCTGTCTGCCTGCCTGTCTGTCTGTCTGTCTGTCTGTCTGTCTGTCTGTCTGTCTGTCTGTCTGTCTGTCTGTCTGTCTGTCTGTCTGTCTGTCTGTCTGTCTGTCTGTCTGTCTGTCTGTCCGTGTCTGTCTGTCTGTCTGTCTCTGTTTGTCTGTCTCTGTATGTCTGTCTGTCTGTCTTTGTCCGTATCTCTGTCTGTCTGTCTGTCTGTCTGTCTGTCTGTCTGTCTGTCTGTCTGTCTGTCTGTCTGTCTGTCTGTCTGTCTGTCTGTCTGTCTGTCTGTCTGTCTGTCTGTCTGTCTGTCTGTCTGTCTGTCTGTCTTTGTTTGTCTGTCTCTCTTTCTTTATATGTCTGTCTCTCTTTCTCTATCTGTCTCTTCGTCTGTCTGTCTGTCTGTCTGTCTGTCTGTCTGTCTCTCTCTCTCTCTCTCTCTCTCTGTACACTGCAAAGCAAGGACAACTCATTTTAATAAAGAAAACAATGCATATGAAGCGATGAAATAACTGTAAACACGTGATACATACACAAGTGGTTAAAACCCCCTCTGCAATTTATCAACTTGTTTTGACTGGAAAATGTTTAACTTGGTATGTATCACCGGATAATTACCAGTATCGATAATTCGTAGAGTTTCGGAAAATTTCTTGACCCTGGAAAATTACTACTACAAGCTTCAGGTTTTGCACTTTACTCTGTTAATCTCCGTGTGTATTCTTCTAGAAGCTTTCGCCTAAATTGTTTGTAGATTGTTGAATACAGTAAAAGAAACAAGATTTAATGTTTACTTGGAAACAAAATACAGGTAATTTTTTTTTAAGATGACCTTGTTTGCTGGCCCCGCAGAAAGATGTTCATGCCTCAACTCTGCATATGAAATGGAGGTTTTGCTCAGTCACAATGATACTTACTAATACGATAGTGCTACACATTGATCACAGGCTACTTTTTATGAATTAAAATAATGACGACAATGCTTTAGGGAAATCCTTTATATTCATTTCCAAGCAGTGTCCATCAGTTCATGGAATGCCTATGCCATTCCAGTGCTCCGTGCATAAAGCATTATCAAATATATCTGCGAACTTTTGTTGCTTTTTTTACACCATTTGTTCTTTCGTTGTATGCTAAGGATTTGAACCTGAATGCTTTCAGTTTTCGTGAAAGTGGCTCGGTGGTAAATCTTGGAAATTTGAAATTAGAGGTTGACGGAGACATATGAGGCAATATCATGAGGGCAGGAGTCAAGACCCGATAGTGGAATTGGCCTTTTGGATCATGCACCGAGTTATGTTGAAGACTGGATGGAAGGGAAGTCAGTTACGAGGTCGCCTCTCATAAAATTCCAGGTCGCATTCCGCGGCCACACAGCCACGGGGACGTGAAGTGCAGACTTGGAACCGCGAGCCTGACACTTGTTGCACGGTTATGGCTCTGCCGTCAGTCTACAGCAAAGTCTTCACAAGGCGGGCTTTCGATGTCCAAGGTGAACGTATGTTAATATGCAGGAAACGCACATCTGAGACGTACGTGGTAAACCGATACCCTTGCATTCCCAACTGGTCTTGCATCAAGGGACTCGATACGACGCAATGAAGTAATCTCAAATGTATTGGGTGGGTAGGTGGGTGGGGTCGGCTTTCTATTGCGGAGGGCCGCTATTGCGGGATTTTCTTTGGTCAAAAGTTCTTAAGGCCATTTTGAATCTTTTGTCCTAAAACGCCTAAAAACCAGAACATTTTTGTTACTTTTTGTAAACATAATTTTTTTCGGGTTTTACCGATAGCGCTCAGTCTAGGCCGCACCCGCCACCCCGCCTGACTGACTTAGCCTGTCCGGGGAGTTTCACCTAAACCCGGATGCGTTACTTTTTGTCACGTTTGTGTCCAACATCAGCGTCGGGCCCTGGAGTTAAGGCATAGGGATCACCCGTTGAGAATCAAACGTGGGATGGAGTTATAATATAAAGCTTCACCCGTTATTGATAAACATCGAAAGAATTTCTAAGTTTTTAAAAGAAAAAGTAACAAAAATTGTATGGTTTTTAGGCGTTTTATGACAAAAGAATCAAAATGGCCTTAAGAACTGTTGACAAAAAAATATCCCGCAATAGCGGCCCCCCGCAATAGCGAATACATTCCAGGTGGATGGATGGGATACACAGCGCAAAGAGGCAGGGATTAATAACATATCACACAACGTAGAATAATGTAACACTGCGACAAGAAAGGTAAAGTATTGCACTGACTTACACAATGCTGGAATCATACTGCGCCTATAGAACAGAACTCACTGCATGTTAAACATAAACCCTCGAGCATTGATAAACTTTATTTATCTGTAGCAGCTTATCGTTTTGGTGAAATAATGCAAAAGGACATACGCAAGCAAACTAACTTAATGTAGTGTTTGTGAAAAATGGCCGACATTTTTCTTATCACTTTTAAATAAATTCAATGTGGAATATGACCATGATTTGTTTCAGGAGGAATTATGTACTTTGTAATACATATTTCAGAGAAAAACCACTAACTGTCAGCTGTCATAATGAGGTATGAGAACTTCAATAGCAATTTAATATTTTCATGTTTTCACCGCTTTGTGTTAGAGTTTATACATCATATCTCTGTACTCTGAAATTTGACTTCCTAACCTGCTTCATGGGATTACCCACAACCAAAAAATACATCTTCCTGTATGTCAAAGTTACAGAATCTTGAATATGTGTGGTGTGGGTTAGCGCCTCAATCCATGTAACTTCGGATATGCAATTGTGTTACAATGAAGTGCTGATAGTAGTTGTCTTTATTTTGAGTCATTACGTGCTATGTTATGCCATTTACTGCTGTGCATGATTACGTTTTCATCATTAGCTCCTTTTCTGGAACTGTGTTTCAAAAACATAGAACAAATAGTTGCATTTGCACCCATATTGCAAAGCTAATTAGCATACTTAATATGAACACATCACAGGTAGACAGCAGTATAAAAGCACAACCTATTAGGTGAGAAAATTGGATCAAAAACATTTAACTGACAAAAACATGATGGTTAGCGGGTACTACTACCTGCAGTAAGGGCCTAGTTTTGTGTCCTATACATGTATTTCCTCCTCCCTGCTAGACTATTACAAAGGCTGTCCCCACCCCCACCTCCTAAGCTTCCTCTCCACACCCGCCTCCCCCTTCACCTAATAACCTTTTCCCTCATCCAGCCTTATGTGTCTACCACCCTCAACCAATGAGCAGCACATCTCCGTGACAACAACAATATTTCTTTATGATAAATAAACCAACAAAAAATGAAAAAGCCAAGAGCACATACTCAATAACCGAAACAAAATAGCATGGACACCCCATTCTGTGCAATAGCTATAGTTGAGGAAGGTGAAAGAGATGAGGTCATGGATAGGGAGGAGGGGGTAACAGGGTCTGAAAGTACTGGGAGAAGGTTGTTTTGTCATTATGTCACATTTATAGTGGGAACACTGGCAACCAACAATATGAACCGCAACAGTCACGGGACGTCCCTACTGACTGTCGTTCATGGCGTTTTCTGCAGTTTGTACTCTAGGGTTTCTGAATCGTCTGGTTTGCTACCTGGCTGACAGGTACTGCAATCCTGATTATGTTTTCACTTTGGACCGAGTTAGTTTGCACCCCAAGCCGTGCAGTTAACGCTGTACAGGGTTCCTACGACCGTGGTCACTTTGTATATGATCCGCCATAGCTGGATCGGTGAAGCTGCCGACACGTTCTTCAGCACACAAAACTGTTCATTGAGATGAGTGAAATAAAGAGGCTTTTTAAAAGGATGTAATGTACTGATATCAGCCTTCAAAGAACGCAGCACTCACAATAGATGATCTTGTTAATACAATGATGTTCTACTTGAGATATTCGGTTTTTGTTTTTCATACCAGCTCCATGTCTATCACGACCCCGAGATATGAGGATTATACTCTTATCCTAGTTGCTGCTTCTTGATGGATAATGAATCTGTTCCGTTGTTCTTTATTCTCATGCTGATGATTGTTTTCTCGTCTAGCTAGTATTCAAGAGCAAGGAGTTCTTCTCACACAGGTTGCTTTGACCTCAGACTCCATGTCTACATGTAGTTGCATTGTGGCTGCTGATTACTCCAACAAGTGTCTTGACGTCTGCATACCCAGGGAAGACGTCCACACGTGCTTGCTGCACTGTGTGTAGACCCAGAGGCACAGGGTGAGACGTGCTGGGGGAGTACTTCCACACGTGGTTGCTGCACAGTGTGTAGACAGAGAGGCACAGGGTGATAAGTGCTGGGGGAGTACTTCCACACGTGGTTGCTGCACTGTGTGTAGACAGAGAGGCACAGGGTGATAAGTGCTGGGGGAGTACTTCCACACGTGGTTGCTGCACTGTGTGTAGACAGAGAGGCACAGGGTGATAAGTGCTGGGGGAGTACTTCCACACGTGGTTGCTGCACTGTGTGTAGACAGAGAGGCACAGGGTGATAAGTGCTGGGGGAGTACTTCCACACGTGGTTGCTGCACTGTGTGTAGACAGAGAGGCACAGGGTGATAAGTGCTGGGGGAGTACTTCCACACGTGGTTGCTGCACTGTGTGTAGACAGAGAGGCACAGGGTGATAAGTGCTGGGGGAGTACTTCCACACGTGGTTGCTGCACTGTGTGTAGACAGAGAGGCACAGGGTGATAAGTGCTGGGGGAGTACTTCCACACGTGGTTGCTGCACTGTGTGTAGACCCAGAGGCACAGGGTGAGACGTGCTGGGGGAGTACTTCCATACGTGGTTGCTGTAGACCCAGAGGCACAGGGTGAGACGTGCTGGGGGAGTACTTCCATACGTGCTTGCTGCACTGTGTGTAGACATAGAGGCACAGGGTGATAAGTGCTGGGGGAGTACTTCCATACGTGGTTGCTGCACTGTGTGTAGACCGAGAGGCACAGGGTGATAAGTGCTGGGGGAGTACTTCCACACGTGGTTGCTGCACTGTGTGTAGACAGAGAGGCACAGGGTGATAATTGCTGGGGGAGTACTTCCACACGTGGTTGCTGCACTGTGTGTAGACAGAGAGGCACAGGGTGATAAGTGCTGGGGGAGTACTTCCACACGTGGTTGCTGCACTGTGTGTAGACAGAGAGGCACAGGGTGATAATTGCTGGGGGAGTACTTCCACACGTGGTTGCTGCACTGTGTGTAGACATAGAGGCACAGGGTGATAAGTGCTGGGGGAGTACTTCCACACGTGCTTGCTGCACTGTGTGTAGGCAGAGAGGCACAGGGTGATAAGTGCTGGGGGAGTACTTCCACACGTGGTTGCTGCACTGTGTGTAGACATAGAGGCACAGGGTGATAAGTGCTGGGGGAGTACTTCCACACGTGGTTGCTTCACTGTGTGTAGACCCAGAGGCACGGGTGATAATTGCTGGGGGGAAATGCAGCCCCGAGGTGCCCCGATGTTCGGGACAGTGGTGTCATTATCATATCCTTCACTTGCACTCGTCTGGGTCTTTCTGACAGGAAGCTTGCGATCCATGAAACAAAGAAAAGCAGTCCGCTAAATCAAGAAAGTAAATGTTCACCTTTTGTTGCTCCTTCATCATAACAAATGAATATATAGTCCACCGCATTTGGAGAGTCTACGAAGAAATCGCGGGCGGAGTTCGGATGTTTTTATGTGCTCATTGACGTGCTGGAGCAGCGATAATACTATGCTTTTTAGGTTGCTTGTTTTTAATAAAAAAAATCAGTGTGGCTCTCGTTCAAGTGATGTCGTTGACTTCTAGATGAGTCGAAAAAGTTCGCTCTTATGCTTCCACTACACGTGTGTGAGGTCTATAGGACGGAGGGCGTTGTTGCACCGTGGTCGTTGTCTTCCGTGCTGGGCTGTAATCGATGTTTTCCAAATAGTTGGAATGATCTAGTTGTCAAGAGTGTTGGAAGGGAAGCGTTTACTATGCAAGTTAATTCCTGTATTTTTAATGGACTCATACACCGATGATACCTGGGCCTGCATCTTTACAGGAACTTCTCTTGAGGGAGAGCTTGCATACATTTTCTGCATTCATCAAGACATGTGTGAACTCGGTATGGAAAGGCGCCTAAGAGAAATATTAAAAGCTCGAGTAGAGCACCGCACACCATGAACTCATGCAACGCGAAGCAGCACAGCTCTACTGCACAGCACATCGCCCTTGTCGCAACACAAGCATGGTTTCAGGAAAGAATTAAACAAGAATTGAAGGCTCACGACAAACAACATTGACAACAACGGCGACGACGACGACGACGACGACGACGACGACGGCAACGACGACAACAATGACAACAAAAGCGCAAAAGTGGAAAGAAAAAGGGAGTAGAATGTATGACTGTAGAGACCACACACTTAATAAAGCAAACCTAACATCCGTCTCAATGTTGTGCTCTCTTTTGGTTTTCCCCTGTGGGGTCTGTCACGAGCGCGGCGGTCAGGGCGCTGAGCGTAATGCACGGGCTAAATGATATTTTTTTATTACGCTGGTTAAACTTGTGTTTTCTCGTGCCACACGAATTCCTTGGTGCGGAGTGGCGGGGTTTTGTAATAAATGCAGCAGGGATTTGACGGCTGGGAGTCCCCGTTCACTGCTGGTTGAACAGCCTGGTATTGCGCTGTCGGGGAGCGGGGCGGTACGATGAGCGTGAGCTCTGTGTGTGGGATGGATGCAGTCGGGGAGTGAGGCGGATGCGATGAGCTTGGGCTCTGTGTGACGGAGTTTGTGATATCGGGGAACATGTGAGTAGACCGGTTTGTTGTCTGATAAGGTTCCGCGGTGTTTTGCGGATTTGGTTGGTAAAGATTGCTGTTATGCAACTTGCTGTAATGACTGCTGTGTATGCAGTGTGGAAGTATTCTGTCCTGTGAGAAGTTTGGCTTGGCTAGTAAGTATTGCTGTCGTGCCATTTACAGGGATGACTGCTGTGTACGCCGTGTAAAAGTTTCCGGCGATATTTATAAGTAAGAGAAACCAAGGGTTGTGTTTACAATTGATGGAACTATCGGCGGCTGTGCCGACAATGTATTAGTGATTTGCCATATTGAATTTTGCGAACGTGGTGTTGTACAGAATTATTGTTTCGTTCTGAAATACAAAGCTTCTTCAGTTTTCAAAACTCAGTACACGTGTCGAGTTATATTTTCACCCGCTTAGACCTCGGGCAATCCGGGTCACAACAGGGTCAGAATAGACCCCCCTGTGGGCTGGGGGTAAGAATAGACCCCCCTGTGGGCTCGGGGTCAGAATAGAACCCCCTGTGGGCTCGGGGTCAGAATAGACCCCCCTGTGGGCTCGGGGTCAGAATAGACCCCCCTGTGGGCTCGGGGTCAGAATAGACCCCCCTGTGGGCTCGGGGTCAGAATAGACCCCCCTGTGGGCTTGGGGTCAAAATAGACCCCCCTGTGGGCTCGGGGTCAGAATAGACCCACCGCGTTTCCCTACACGGTTCGTAAGAGGCGAATAAATACGACACCATGACTTGTATTGCGTTTACTCTCAACTGTTCCAAGTAGTTGTCACGCATAGTGAGTGGCCTTTGCTTAGCTTACAAAGGCCGTAAAAACACCATCCATCTACCCATCTCTTCTGTATATCCAAAACATCGATTAAATGTTTGCATGTTTTAAGGTGTAATAAATCAACACTGGAACAAACAAACAAACGAGAGAGCAGATAAACGAACAGATCAGCTGGCAGACAAACATACAATAATAGGCCAATGGTGGAATGAAGGCAGGGGGGAAAAGGGGTAAATAAATGTACACGTATACATCTAATGTAAATATACGACGTCACGCTCAAAAACAGGAATGCATGCACATCGAAAACCTAAAGACGACCAAACACACGGATAAATAATTCAATGAATACATTGATGAATGAACGAAAAAATGAATAAATGGACAAATGACTGATTGACAAATGAATGAATGAATAAATGAATAAATAATAAATGAATGATGAAAGAAAATAATGTGTGAAAGAACTAGTGAATGCATGCATCTTTGGAGACACCTTCCCACGAAGACGAGGAAAACATTGGTGCCTGCCTATCACGCATCTGTCAACACTGAAAAACACCGCTACCTCACACAGGATGATTTTTGCAAAGGAGAAATAACTTTTCCACATGAAAGACCGGAGAAGATATGTGCTGGAAAACAGAACAGGGTGAAAGAATATACGTATTACGTGATGATGTAGTGGAAGAGAGAGAGATAGCCTGTGGACCTCGTGCTTTCTAGATTTGGCGGGCGAAATCACTGTTGGTCAGTGAAAATCGTCTCTGTCAGCAGTTATGAACCACGTGTTGTGAGGTCGAAGATTATACACTGCGCATCAGCAGATATGGCAGGCGTACGTGCTGTGGGGCTTTCGTGGCGTTTTTTGAATGCTGTAGTTTTGGGACAGAATCAATGGTGAGAACCGTGTGGGAGATAGGTGCGCCTTGAAAAAAATGCAGTGGCGAGGATGAGACACCGATAGGATGACATCTGTTCTTGCTTGACTAGACTTACTCTCGTTTCGTCTCACACAGTAGCTTACATCATCGTTGCCTTCACGAGCGGGACAGTATACCTGGCTTTTTCTGTAGCCATCTCGCAGCCATGGAACACCTGCTCGGACTGGCGTGATTTAAACGCTGGTTGAATGCCCTCCAAAGGAATTCTGAGGACGTCGGACATCTAAAACTTCTGTGGTGACAACTGAGTTAGGGATTCCTTAAAACAAGTGGAGAGTGCAAGCTTGTGTAAGCACGAGACGCATGTTTGTAATGACACTCACTTTGCGGTTGTTCCTTCATTTACTACCGTTATTGCTGACCAGCAGCCTCAACAACTACTCATTGCTGACCAGTACATTCTCTGGCAAGATCGGGTTATCAATGTCGCTTTGTCCTCTCACTCCTCCTCGTTCTCGTTGATCTTCTCTTTGTCTTTCTCGTTTTCGTCTTTGTAACTATTGTTCTGTTGTATACTCTTTTTCATCCTCCTCTCAGTCTATTTCGTCCTCCTCTTGTTCTTTCTCTTCCTGATCTTTTCCTTCTCCCTCCTTCCCCTCTTCCGCTGATGCTGCCTCTTTCTTTTCCGTCTGATCCTGTTCTTTCTCTCTCATTCTTCTCGTTCTTGAAAAGTGCACTTCCACTGGAATATATTTTTTAAGAGGACAAATTTGTTGTCGGCGTCATTCACTCCAGTGAATATCGCACAGCTTTGAAATCACCTGTGATATTCGTAATGACGGTGTTTTGGATATATAACAGGCTTAGATGTTCCCAATATATTCGTTGGCGTTGGCAGATGAGGGGATGAAGATGGTGGAGAAATCGATGAGAAAGTCGACGATTAGGATTCCGTAGGCGTTAGCCTTGACTACGACACGAACATCAGCAACATTCATGTGTTTTCGCGTGTGTAAAACCAGGTTCCTCTTGTTCCCTTCCTTGATCAGGATAAGAACATCAGGAACATTCATGTGTCTTCGCGTGTGTAAACCTGATCACGATAAGAACATTAGCAACATTTATGTGTCTTCACGTGTGTAAAATCAGGTTCTTGTACTCTTCCCTGATCACAATAAGAACATCAGCAACATGCATCTGTCTTCGCGTGTGTAAAACCAGGTTCTTGTACTCTTCCCTGATCACAATAAGAACATCAGCAACGTGCATGTGTCTTCGCGTGTGCAAAACCAGGTTCTTGTACTCTTTCCTGATCACAATAAGAACATCATTAACGTGCATGTGTCTTCGCGTGTGTAAAACCAGGTTCTTGTACTCTTTCCTGATCACGATAAGAACATCAGCAACATGTATGTGTCTTTGCGTGTGTAAAACCAGGTTCTTGTACTTTTTTCTGATCACAAAAAGAACATTATCAACATGTATGTGTCTTTGCGTGTGTAAAACCAGGTTCTTGTACTTTTTTCTGATCACGATAAGAACATCAGCAACATCACTGTGTTCACAGCAGATGCACAATTTACATCACTCTTGCATTACTTTGTGTACTCGATAAGGACATGTCCGACATTGATATGTTTACGCCAAGTGCAAGATTAAAAATATATAGTGTTTTATTTCTTGCTAAAGACACAAATATCAGCAACACGAATGTAGTCAGATCTTATACCATGTTTAAAGTGTCCGTTGAACTCCTCCACCACGACATCTACAAAATGTACGTGCTTTTACGGAAAGCAACTTTAAAGGTTCAATTTGTATCCTTCTTGACCGCAATGTCCTAACTTTTTCACCTCGACACCTACAAAAAGTATGTGATTTTACAGAGAGCAACTTTGAAAGTACATCCCTTGCCCTCCTTGACCGAAACATGACCATGGGCAATGTTAATATGCACACAGCAGATGCAGCTTCCTCATTGTGCTCCTCCTGGACCCTTGTCCCCGAGTCAGTCAGCAGTCATCCACTGCCCGGGGCATCTACGTGGGATGCGGAGGCTGGCATCTGTCCCCAATGTCAACGTGGTCCACTCCCCTCCCTCGCCTCTGGCGATCGACCGTGGTATCCTACCACGCACTGAACGGCGCGGGGAAGGGCACGAGGTGTGAACTCACGTAGCGACCATTGCACAAGGTGTCAGCATCTTGACGCCGGCTCCCCTGACGTTGGTGGCCCCGTAGGTGATGAAGTCCTTGATCAGAAGGCCTGCAGAACGGCGGCCCAGTATATAGCATCTCACTCACACCTCCAGGTAGCAGGCTCCCCGCGCTACATGCATGTAGCCCGTAAGAATGTCGTGGTTTCCGTTCTACGTGGTCCTCTGGGGATTGGCAGCGACAGGTAAGTGGGAAAAATCCTCTACACAGGAGTTAAATGGGGCGTGCGGCCAGGAAAGGTTTTCGAATGAGAAAGTGTTGAGACGAAGATGACTACAGAAGATTTTCAATTGGCGGCGCGAATAGTCACAGCGTCATGATGGTGGCGTTTATCAAGTGGGTGATCTCCCTTGGGAGAGAGAGAAAGAGAGAGAGAAAGAGAAAGAGATAGAGAGAGAGGTAGAGAGAGAGAGAACGAACGAAAACTTTATTGTATAGGCCATCAGCCCAGTACAAGGACTCAGCAGCACGGGCACATATGTCACAACTCATGGTTTAGACCTCATTTTCTTAAAAGCATGAAGTAAATAGATGCTCACATATCTTACTCTTTCCCAGTCGTAATCTGAGAAGCACCTAATCAAACCTTGCATAGTTAACCCAAAACAAAAATGCAGGTACCTTATTCGTATATCTTCGTAAGCTGGACACACATATAATGTATTTCATCCTCGAATCTTTCATTGCAACTAGGGCACAACACCGTAGCTGGCTCTCTATATCTATATCGGTGTACGTAGAGTTGGTTTATGCCCAGACGAAAACAAATGTACAAGACCCTGGAGATCGGTTTGTCCAAGTCATATAGATCTTGCTCTTACTTAGGGCTGAACATGAATACCTTGTAAAAGGAATATCTCTCACTAGTTTGTGAAGCACAGTACCGATTCGTTGTAGTGACACACCGATCTGTGCTTTAATTCTTTTACGAAGTTGTTCTCTTCATGGACCCTCTGTTGTCTCCATATATTATGGAGTTCATAGTCAAATAGTATATCTCTAATCTTCATTGCCCAACAATTATTTGTAGTTTGTATACCCATCATCCTTTGGTATATATTTTTGGGACATCTCTTGTCATTCATCCTTAATATCCGAAGCCAATATTTAACACAGCGAAGTATAGCACAAATGTACAATGGATAACG
>JAWQFJ010002034.1:102381-116211 GCA_034096865.1 Theodoxus fluviatilis
GAGCTCCCTCTAGAAGATCGGAGGGCCCTCATTGGTTCATTAGACTGCAATAGATCGCACACATATTCTGGCGTTTCTTTCTCCTTCACACACGTGTAGACAATCAAGTACAGGTTGTCTTTGAATCCCTACGTTTCTGCAGTTTTCGTGGAAAAATAACAATCACGCTTGCTTTGCCAAAGCTGTTTATCTAGGTATTACACACTTCTAGGAATCGAAAACTGCTATTGCGGATACATAAGCTGTGCTTAGTTTCTTCAAGCCTTCTATTGAATGTCGGGATGGGGGCGGGGTAGGGATGATTGTATGGAAGTTAAAGATATCACTCCCAAAATTACATAACTGTTTATCCGAGTAGGCTTGCCTTCGACTAGGCATTTAGAACATGTACGAAGAAAATATGGAGAAAACAGAAATGGCCACTGGGACAGTCAGACTGATCGGGCCAGGGTGTAGGAAGGTCGAAGAGAGAGTGGGCGACAGGATGAGACGCCAGAGGGGTGTGAGGTAGGGGGTTCCGCTGGGAAGGGAAGGGGATGGAAATGGGTAGAGGCAGAGCAGGGGATGAGACAGTGCGTGCAATGAAGATGGGTGCAGGGGGTGGAGGTGGTAGAATTATCTTCTTGACGTCATCTTGCATCACATCAACAGTAGTTAAGGGCTTCATGAAGTCAGCTGTTTGGTGCTTGCAACGTTGAGCCTCCTCCTGGCCTTGAACGACGCCGCGTCTCCCGGGGTGCAAATAGTCACTCACTTTCTCAGGTTTAGTGTCTGATATGCTTCGTAAATCTCATCATTTTCGAGGATGCCAATGTCCTAGTAAATGCCTTTAAAGTTGATTTCCTTAAATTAGTTTATCGAGGATCGGTTATGTATTAGCAATCGGAAAGCATGTGTCAGTTATCAACTATTCTTTGAGGAGCAAAGCATCGAAAACGACAAGAAATCAGCGTTCTCCTCACCCCGCACCATCAAGCCAGAGGAAACAAAATAGACAATTGCAAGCACGCACGTCCACACACATGCGCACACATGCATACACAAACACACACACACACACACACACACACACACACACACGCACGCACACACGCACATCAACGATAGTGAATACACACAAATGTGTGGAACTGAGTTTGCAAATGTGGATCAGAGTGTGAGATCGTGCATGTGCACATGCGCGCGTGGGTAAGTGCCCGTGATGCTGGCTCCTTTTTCATTGTGTATCTTTCTCTTCAACATGTTCAGAGTATCTGATGTTCATTTTTCTTTCCTGGTCGCTCGGTTATTCTTCAAGTTTTTCATGACCAAATGAGAATGCATCTCTACGAAAAGAAGCCTCCTTCATTGACGACTAAAGAGGAAACATCCATTGATTTGACGTGGTAGCAGTCTTTTTTATTTTTGTAATGGATATTGTCATGCACCTACAGTCTCTCTGTAGCTGTGGGCGAAGATTTTCAAATGTAACGCACCTCGTTTTGTATTCGAATGGAAGGGAGATGCGGTGCGAAGCTGAGGACAAGCGTACATACTTGTTTGTCATTATGGCATTCAGTCAACAACAACAAAGTATACTCCGATTGCAAGTATGCACAGGACGAACCTTTTTCAGACTTGTCTCGACTGTAAACTTGCTTGGGTGGCTTAGCCCTTGAACTATAACGCAGACTGTACTTAATACATCGGACATCGTTCCCAGCTCGTGCATGATCATGTGACTACGCATATTCGACCCTGGCTGACCCCAAGGTGAGACCACGGCTATAACTCCTGCCCAGGAAGGCGCACACCTTGCGCGCATGCGTCAGTTATGTCTGCAAACTGACACATGACGACCCACAGCCAGCAAATGGCCCCCGGATTCTGCGCCTGACCTCCAAGTTGTTCTGCCCCACATGACAGACGTGGGGAGTCAGGCTCATTAATGACAATAGACGCCCAGATAATCCTCCCCCGGATGCCTGCCTCCGTCAGAGTTTGCGATCAGCTATGCACTGCCTCTGACGAGAAAGACAGAACAGGTGTGACAAGTCTCCCAAAAATGAGTCGCTTGGATACTTTGTGCAAATCAAGTCAGGGCGGAAATGTCACCTAAGACGGTCATTTAAGATATTTTGAAATTTATTTCGATTTGTAGACTGGGAGGGGGGTGGGTACTTTTTCTGCTTTCAAAGCAAACAATGTTATCATCACATCGCTTCTATCATGCTCGCGAACATATTGGTCATGTTTTTGGTATGGTTGCACACCGCGGGCTCTCATCTAAACGTTAGGTGATTGTTATCGGCCGTTGAGGGAAGTATGTGAGAATTGGCTGTGGTCCAAATGTAACTGATGTAGGTTGCTTACAAGTAAGATATAACCCAAACAACGGCGGTAAATGGAAGTCGCTTTAAAACACAGGGCGAGCACAAATGCAAAGTCCTTTTACCCTGTACAGTTCAGCTGTGTATTTGTTTATTGCCTGAGGAAGACTTTAAGTCGAAAAGTTGCATCTGTGCTCGCCCTGTGTTTTAAAGCGACTTTCATTTACCGCCGTTGTTTGAGTTTTATTTTACGCGTCGCCTGCAGACCAAGGAATATACAATAGGATGTAGTTTAAAATTTGAAAATCATTTTCTTTCTTTTGACTACGAGCATTTCAATTGTCATAATATGCAGTGTTTGCTTAATTATTAAGCACCCACTGCATATATCATATTAGTGTCGGTATCATTTTAAAGGGTATTACTGTGCTTGACAATGGCATGGACTTCAGAAAATCACTGATGGTGTCCGAGCGACTCATTTTCGGAGAACCGGTCACAAGTGTGTCATAAGCAACACAGTGAGGCTAACACAGGTATTGCACATTTTCAGTAATAATAAAACGAAAACGTCAAAATTGGCCTCGCATGCACTTTTGGCGATTTGGGCATTTTCAGTTTGTTTAAAACTTATTTGTCGTCTGAGGAACAAAAGAATTAAGATTGTTCCCAATACAAGGCTAAATTGCACCCCATCGCCATTGCCGTGGATGAAAACTTTTCTTTTTTTTATTGCTCATGCTTTTAGGGGAATATGTATTGTGCGATATCTCGTTTTGTAACCGCATCATCCGCCAGTAAGTTGGAATATTATTTTTCTTAAACCAACATCCCGTCACCCTTCCCTGTTTGTAAAAGGTATCGTGACTTGGCGGTTTTATTCCAACTAGCTCCAGTGATTAAGAAATCAACGGCCGTACTTAGTACATACCGGTTCATATGCTACACAGTCTCATTTATCCATCCACCCACCCACCCAGCCACCCACCCACCCACCCATCCACCCAACAATCCACCAACTCACCCACCCACCCACTCATCCCCCACCCCCACCCTCCCACCCACCCTTCCATCCATCCATCCATCCATCCATCCATCCATCCATCCATCCATCCATCCATCCATCCATCCATCCATCCATCCATCCATCCATCCATCCATCCATCCATCCATCCATCCATCCATCCATCCATCCATCCATCCATCCATCCATCCTTCCATTCATCCTTCCATCCCTCTATCCATCCATCCACCCGCCCACCCACCCACCCATATATCCATCCATATCCATCCACCCACCCACCCACCCATATATCCATCCATATCCATCCACCCACCCACCCACCCACAAACCCATCCACCCACCCACCCACACACCCATCCATCCATCCATCCGACTATTCACCCATCCATTCATCCATCCATTCCTTAGTTAGTTCATTCATTCAAGTATTCATTCATTCACGTATTCGTGTATTCATTCACGTATTCGTGTATTCATTCATTCATTCATGTATTAATCTAGTAATGCATTTATTCGTAACATCACTCGATAAATCTGTCCCGAGGAGTAGTACATCTCGGCAGCGCTTGTTGCACGTGTATGCACACCTAGGCGAGCTCGGTAGCAACCTTCTTCCAAAGACGTGGTGTTCTTTGGCTGTGTAACTCACAATACGCTCTTGCGGTACAATCTTCTCTTATTGATGTAATCACAGGAGGACATCGCCATTTTATCATTAACCGCGCAAAGAAGTACGCTGAGCCATGACGTCTGGCTTGTCTTCGACTGAGAATAAATCAGAGCTTTGGTCAGGGTCCGAGGAGGACACCACAACACGCTGGCAATGGAGTGGTGACGTCGGTGCCAGCTGTTGAAGCGATAAAATGTTGTGGGGGAGATTGTCACACGTCTCATTATGCATGAAGATACTTGCAGACGTGAAGTTCATTGTCTGCGCTGACACTGACTGGCTATCTTTGGGTGCGGGAGTGAGGTCAGCGTCCCCAGCACTGTACGTCTAGGGAGGCTGCAGTGCGTGCGTTTCCTTCTCAGTCAGCCTCTCGAGAGACGGTGATTGTGAAGAACAGCAACATTGATCTTGTCCTCAGGAAGGGTGTATACGTCTGTCGTAGGCTTTTGGTTAAGAGACGGTCGGGCGGATGTGGGCATGCATGAACATTTATTGGAGTTCTGGACAGCAATTACTAATTGAAAACGCACAAGAATATTGATTCTGACATGCTTTTGTTTGCAGTACAATTACGTTTCTAGAGTAAATTATCCAACAAGCTTCATCAGCGTTTAGAGAACTCTTGCTCGATTATTACAAGCTCTTGTATGTTAACAATCGACACAAACAAATACACTACAAAAGAGGCATGATAACATAGAAGGATGTTTAAGGTATACACAGATGAGAATCAGTGCCATCAAACGATTGTCGCTATATAGATAAACGCCACCACAGTGTCAGATGATATGTCATATCATACTCAATTAGCAATATTAGCATTTGAGACTTAACATGTTAACCTTCAGGCAGATCTCAAGCGCAAATTAAGAGACGCTGTTGGCTACTGTGGTGATCGGTTGGTGGAAATCAGTTGTTGATAGAAAGAGATGCACAGCCTGAGAACAATTGAGGTGCGCTGAAATGTGCGTATAATTCAATACAATCATACTCAGTCTCCTCCCCTCAAATGGAGTAGGTACAAAGCAGGTAAGAAAATAACCGTTTATTGCATCTTTATGTGACCCTTCCTAATTTGTAATGACCTGCTCCTGAGAAACATCAAAAAGAAAGAGAAAACTCTGCAAACACACACAGTTAATAATAATAGATGGCAAAATAATTCTCATTTCTGCCGCAGCTGCTGTGGACTCCAACGGCCACCCTGCCCTACCCCTGCATCACCCTGCCCTACCCCTGCATCATCCAGCACTCCACCTGCTGGGTCACGTGGTCCCTGTTCCTTTGGTGCCTCTCAACCACAACGTCCACGATACTTTCCCTCACGGTCCACTCCCACTGCCACTTCCGTATCTGCTGCATGGTCCGCCCGGGCTGCAGCCCGCTCTTCCTCCACATCTCCTGCTTGGGCTTCACCACGCCCCTGTGGTGGCGTCTCAGGTCGTGCCCAAAGCCTTCCAGGAAGACCATCATCCAGTCCACTCCGCCATCAACGACCTCCACGCCACGGTCCCCGTCTTGCACGGGCATTCTCACGCTGACCTACCTCCCTTTCACGGCGTGCTGGAGCCGCATGAAATTCATGCAGAGGCTACGCATCATGAGATCGAAATACGGGGGAATGTGGAGCACGACCACCACGCTGAGCATGATGAGCACGAGGGACACGAATCGACTCATCCATATGTGCATGGACTGAACGGAGTTCATGGGCTGCACGGAGTTCACGAGCTGCATGCAGTGCACGGATTGCCGTACCACTGCAAGACGCAAGTCTGCCACCGACACTGCAGGTTCGGCTTGCTCAAGGACGACCATGGCTGCTTCACCTGCCATTGCAAACGTATGTATGAACCAACGTTCCAAACAACAGAGTAAAGTATAGTGATATTCAACTTAAATGGGTTCATCGCTCATACAAACCGAGCAAACAAACATTTAAAACGACCGTACGAGGGACAAATCCAGCGAGCAAACAAACATGAGAGAGAGAGAGAGAGAGGGAGAGAGAGCAAGCAAGAGAGAGAGCGTACAGAGAGAAAGAATGATATGTAGAGAGATAAGAGAGAGACGAGAGAGAGAGAGAGATACATGGATAAACATATACTGAGATACATATAGACAGAGGGAGAGAAGGAGAGAGAGAGAGAGAGAGAGAGAGAGAGAGAGAGAGAGAGAGAGAGAGAGAGAGGGAGAGAGAGGGGGGGGAGAGAGCAGGCGAGAGAGAGTACATCGAGAAAGATAGATAGATAAATAGAGAGAGAAAGAAATAAATTGAGAGTACATAGCTAGGACAGAGAGAGAGACAGAGATACATGGATAAATAGATAATGAGATACATAGAGAGAGAGAGACAGACAGACAGACAGACAGACAGACAGACGGACGGACGGACGGACGGACGGATGGACGGACAGACAGACAGACAGACAGACCAGACAGACCAGACAGACCAGACAGACCAGACATACAGACAGAACGTGAGATAGTGAGAGTAGATGCAACATCGCAGTACACGTCGTCTGAATATTACATACGAGTGCCAGGTTTGCAAGAGACTCATTCACATTCAACCGTCCACGCATACACTCAGTGCTCTGATGACCAGCATTTGCAGTCCACTGGAAACAATTAAGTATACAAGCTCTACCAAACCTAACTCACTCCAACCAAACCCGTTGTATCCAAAGTCAACATCATCCCACCCAACTCACACCAACACACCGAAATAAGTCAAATTTGTTGATCTAAAACTGTTCAACTTCTCCGCGCTACTGTTCCCTATTTTGAAAAGCTTGTAATCATGAGGTCACACCTTGACCTTGACCTTTCGATGTCCACAGACCGTCCAGGCCCCAAGTGTGGCCCCGTGTGTGGCATTCACTGCCAGTATGGCAACGTGCTGGATAGCCATGGGTGTCCCCTCTGCAAGTGCAAGCAACGTGAGTTTCACAATCCTCTTCACTGGTTTTGGTGTCAGATTGGAATATTTCTGTCCACTCTGAATACCTGCATGCCTCCGTATTTTTCCTCATACATATGCAGTTTTTCACGTAGGTTTCGGGACCTGATTACAGGAATAGAGTAGATTTGCTTCCATGACGCGTTTTCTTATGAGGAAACAGAGTTGTCAACGCCAGTTTCGGGGGTCTCAGCTCCAAAATGAAACTGCTGGACGATCTACAACAACAACAACAACAACAACGTTTATTTGTTTTGACTATTGTCCATGTACTATATAAATAAGCAAGGAACAAACTTAATCATGTTGAAACAAAATTATCTTCATCTGCCAAATTGGCAATCGCATCCTCTCTTTGAATGTATACAATTAGTGGGCACATGTACTTTTATATATTTTCTACTACTGTCTTATTGATTCAGCATGTGATATTCTATAACAAAGGTAATACCATTGCTTCAGTCAACAGCATAAGCAGGGAAGTTCAGCAGAACGTGTATATAATTCTCCTTAGCTTCTCCGAATGATGGACATATTGATGAAGTGATACTTTGGTTAAATCTGTGCGCATGTACATATAACTTGATGACACCAAATCGAAACCTGACGAAGACATTTCTAAACATTTTACTGTCTAGAGAATACATATAATGCTCTGCCTTGTCTTGGGCGATCTTGTGAAACACGAACCTTCCTCCCAGCTTTCGACATCCGCCACAAACACCTTGGCCACGACTGCCCCTTGCCCCACTGTCATGGCGGCCCTGTTGTCCTTGGGGTCATCCTGGGCTGCATGGACCGCACCAAGCTGTGCGATGACCTCCACGGCAACTGCCCTTTGACCCACACCATCGTCCAGACAGCGGCGTCTGCCCAGGCCAGCACGCAGTCTGACTATGTGGTCAAGTACTTCAAAAACCTCGGACGTGAGTGCTGCCTGTGGTGTCGGCGTGCACGGGCAGTCAGAAGTGGTGTTCTGCCCTGCGTCATACTAGTGCCTGTGGCATAGTTGAGATGCATTTGATGATGTTGTCATGGAGGTAAATATCAAATCCACTGAGTAGACGAGGGAGAAAAAGTGTACGCACAGTTCATTTTTTAGATTACAATATGATTGGAAACAAAGATAATTCTTCCATGTACTTGTTAAAAACCCATATGTTCTACAGATGTTGAAGATGTAGAAAACTCAGGGAGGGAGGAAGGAGGAGACGCAGAAGGGAGCGGAGAGAGGCTGAGTGGGGAAAGGCGGTTGGATGGCAGGAATTAATGTGTATATATATATGAGTATGTATATGTGTAGGTATATGTGTAGGTATATGTGAGAATATCACGGACGGGAATTAAAGAGATAAAAACACGGGAAGTAAGCAGGCAAACTGCCACTGTCTAAATTCAAAGCAATCAATGACTGCGTTCTTCATGTTCATCGGCAGAAAACGGGACATGCAGAAGTAAGGAGTGTGACACTATTTCTCAGTAGCTTTGATTTGTGACTTTGAGAAGTCAGCCTGCTCGAAGTCTAAAAGAAAGTGTATTGCCTGTAATTATCCCCAGACTGCAAGCCTGCGCACTGCACGCACTGCGTGTACGGCGTGCACTACTCCGAGGACAAGTACGGGTGCATCCACTGCACGTGTAACAAAGGTAAGGCCCAGGCCTGGCCCTTCCCTTCCTACGGTGTTGGAACGAGTCCGTAGCGTTGGTTGTAAAGGTTGCACATCTAAACGATGAATTGATATTCTTTCCTTGATTTGTTTTAGTGAGAAGGAGGGACTGAACTTTCTGTGAACGTTTCGTTTTTGTCAGCGCCGAGCAACACATCACCCAGACGGGTACATAGTTGAGAATAACACGAATATTGGTATCTACTGGGTTCACGAAAAGGTAAAGAAAAAATTATGATGAAACAGGAAGGCGAGAAAGTCTTAATTAAAGTGCCCGAATTAGGTGAAAATGTTGTGCAGTCTTCTGTTCTTCCAAACTTGATGTATCGACCCCATGATGTGTTGTTACAGTGTACTTTGTGTTTGAAGCGTACTTCTGTGTTTGAAGCGTACTTTTGTGTTTGAAGCGTACTTCTGTGTTTGAAGCGTACTTTTGTGTTTGAAGCGTACGTTTGTGTTTGAAGCGTACTTTTGTGTTTGAAGCATACTTCTGTGTTTGAAGCGTACTTTTGTGTTTGAAGCGTACTTCTGTGTTTGAAGCGTACTTTTGTGTTTAAAGCGTACTTCTGTGTTTGAAGCGTACTTTTGTGTTTGAAGCGTACGTTTGTGTTTGAAGCGTACTTTTGTGTTTGAAGCATACTTCTGTGTTTGAAGCAAACTTCTGTGTTTGAAGCGTACGTTTGTGTTTGAAGCGTACTTCTGTTTGAAGCGTACTTCTGTGTTTGAAGCGTACTTTTGTGTTTGAAGCATACTTCTGTGTTTGAAGCAAACTTCTGTGTTTGAAGCGTACGTTTGTGTTTGAAGCGTACTTTCGTGTTTGAAGCGTACTTTTGTGTTTGAAGCGTACTTTTGTGTTTGAAGCATACTTCTGTGTTTGAAGCAAACTTCTGTGTTTGAAGCGTACGTTTGTGTTTGAAGCGTACTTTCGTGTTTGAAGCGTACTTCTGTGTTTGAAGCGTACTTTTGTGTTTGAAGCATACTTCTGTGTTTGAAGCAAACTTCTGTGTTTGAAGCGTACGTTTGTGTTTGAAGCGTACTTTTGTGTTTGAAGCGTACTTTCGTGTTTGAAGCGTACTTCTGTGTTTGAAGCGTACTTTTGTGTTTGAAGCATACTTCTGTGTTTGAAGCAAACTTCTGTGTTTGAAGCGTACGTTTGTGTTTGCAGCTCGCTTTTATGTTTACAGCGCGCTTTTGTGTTTACAGCGTGCGTGCGGGAGATGTGCGAACACTGCACACATGGCATCCGCTTTTTCCACGACGAGGCGGGCTGCAGACGCTGTCGATGTCGCCATGTTGGTAAGCGCTGACCCACTACAGGCTTGGCACACTCTCTACACGTGACCCACTACAGGCGTGGCACACTCTCTACACGTGACCCACTACAGGCTTGGCACACTCTCTACACGTGACCCACTACAGGCGTGGCACACTCTCTACACGTGACCCACTACAGGCTTGGCACACTCTCTACACGTGACCCACTACAGGCTTGGCACACTCTCTACACGTGACCCACTACAGGCTTGGCACACTCTCTACACGTGACCCACTACAGGCTTGGCACACTCTCTACACGTGACCCACTACAGGCTTGGCACACTCTCTACACGTGACCCACTACAGGCTTGGCACACTCTCTACACGTGACCCACTACAGGCTTGGCACACTCTCTACACGTGACCCACTACAGGCTTGGCACACTCTCTACACGTGACCCACTACAGGCTTGGCACACTCTCTACACGTGACCCACTACAGGCGTGGCACACTCTCTACACGTGACCCACTACAGGCTTGGCACACTCTCTACACGTGACCCACTACAGGCTTGGCACACTCTCTACACGTGACCCACTACAGGCTTGGCACACTCTCTACACGTGACCCACTACAGGCTTGGCACACTCTCTACACGTGACCCACTACAGGCTTGGCACACTCTCTACACGTGACCCACTACAGGCTTGGCACACTCTCTACACGTGACCCACTACAGGCGTGGCACACTCTCTACACGTGACCCACTACAGGCTTGGCACACTCTCTACACGTGACCCACTACAGGCTTGGCACACTCTCTACACGTGACCCACTACAGGCTTGGCACACTCTCTACACGTGACCCACTACAGGCGTGGCACACTCTCTACACGTGACCCACTACAGGCTTGGCACACTCTCTACACGTGACTCACTACAGGCTTGGCACACTCTCTACACGTGACCCACTACAGGCTTGGCACACTCTCTACACGTGACCCACTACAGGCTTGGCACACTCTCTACACGTGACCCACTACAGGCTTGGCACACTCTCTACACGTGACCCACTACAGGCTTGGCACACTCTCTACACGTGACCCACTACAGGCTTGGCACACTCTCTACACGTGACCCACTACAGGCTTGACACACTCTCTACACGTGACCCACTACAGGCTTGGCACACCCTCTAAACGACCGTCCGTTTGGCTGTCCACCACTGTGTTCACGTCTAATAAACAGTTGCACAATATGAGGATCACAATAAAATAATTCAATATAATACTGTTAATGATACTTACCCGGTCATAATGAATTCGGCATTTCCCTTCCTGATTTAAATGTACTTCCTCCAGAAAATAATATCACATAACGACATGTGAACTTTTGATTTTTTTAAAACCTTTTATGAAACATTGTGTGTAGCATTTGTCCTGATTGTGGTAAACGGGAGGAGGCACGCCAGCAGCACACTGCGGTGATTCACGGGTCTGTTTCTCCACAGACTGCCCGCAGAAGACTTGCGATCACTGCCCCCACGGCGTCCACCTCTACCGCTCCTACAACGGCTGTGTCAAGTGCCGCTGTCGCCAGAAACGTGAGTGGCATGCAGTCTCCTAGACAGGTCATTACATTTCTCATTCTGTAATGACGTGTATAGACTTGGACTTCAAACGCGAGGTCGAGTGTTTATTTCCCGCCTGAAGGTTTTGAAATTATCTTTGGCGCCATCCAAAAGAGCTTAAAGTTTGCGGTAAAGACATTCGGATTTCAATGTGTAGGCACCAGTCTCACGCAACCAATGCGTTTTCTATGTCGCTGAAGTTGTCTTTTGACAGAAAAAGAAAATACGTCATAGACAGTTGTCTGAGCTTTGTTGTCATCTGCAAAAAGGCTGCTAGACATAGTTGCCGAATGCATTATTACTTTAGTTATAGCTGTCCACTTGAAAAATAAATGTTTGTTTCAGAGTGTCCTCCTGTTGCCTGCCACCACTGCCACTTAGGAGTGAAGTACAGACGGGACTTCAGGGGATGTCTGCGGTGCAGCTGTCGGCATGATGGTGAGTGGAAGAGGCTCTGACCTTTGATTATGGGACGGGAGAGTTCCTCATGTCCTCAGCCTCACTATGTATGCCCTGTCCTATCTACATTTAGTGGCGTGACAGTTTCATGAAGACTGGACACATGTGGGGATGCGGTAGATGGCTTAGGCGTCCTGTGTGCATCGCCATGCCTAGGCGATCTACAACGCCTGCTGACATTCGTCTTTCTGCCACTTGAATTCTAAAGGGGGTTTCCTCTACACAGTTTCTCGAATCCATTCTTCACATGCTTTGGTAGACAATTCCTGTAACTCACCAAGGGTACACGATCCACTGGCTGCCCTCACCTGGTTTAGCGAGACAGTGGAAACCTGTGCCCAGGGTGTGGCGGCTGGGCATGGGACAGGTACGTGGCGCCTCAGGTGAAATTTGAGTGCTAGAAGATGATCAAGGTGGCATAACTACTCTGTCAGGTAAACAGACGTCTGCTCGAAAGATATATTTTTAAATATGGTGATTACACTTGTCATTTATTGAATGAAAGGTCTGATTCAAACTTAGAGAACTAAACATTTGTTTGCTGGAGCTTGTTATGGTCTGATAACATTTCAAAGCAGAAGATAAACAAATATTTATTTCGTCAATGACAGCTTTTCGCATTTCTGTTACACTGGTGGACCAGCTCTTGTACACACACACACACACACACACACACACACACACACACACACACACACACACACACACACACACACACACACACACACACAAATACAAACGCACACACAAACAAACACACACACACACACACACACACACACACACACAAATGCACACTCATGTATGCTAATATTTCTTTATAGCAATGTTAGCAGTTTTAAGATGAATGACAACAATGTAACATATTTGCTCACCATTAAACTAGGAATATGGAGTTTGCGAGGAAAATACTCATACAATTGTAATGCCATGAATTTGAAAGTTGTGTTTGTGTGTAATTGATTTTTGACATGTTTGTCAAGATCTTTTCAGAATAGTAATACTCATGTTTGTTTTAGTTCCTATTTTGAGCTCTGATCAAAAGTATACCTTAATTTTGGCAAAGCTCAACTTTTGTGGTTTTTAGACATTGTTAAGAGCGAATCAGGTTTCACTCCATCTGATTTAGAAAACAGTTCGGTTTAATGTACTTTATAACAATGAAGGCACTGGTTTTCCCATAATGAATTATGCTACGACAAGTCTGGTGGTTGATGGCGTCAGCATGTTTATCATTCTAGCCTGTCCCAGCTTGCACTGCGACCACTGTCAGTACGGCGCCCTCTACCAGACAGACTACAGGGGCTGTACGCTGTGTCAGTGCCGCCAGCAAGGTAGGCAAGTCTGGAAACGGCATCGTCAAAGTTTTATCTCCCTTTGACTCGGTCTGGAGCTATTTCTGCTTTGTTAATTGCTTTTTGTAGTTTCTTCCCGACACAGACATTAGTGTAGAAATGGCCTAATGCGCTTGTCATGCAATCGTTAATAGAGCTTTGCTTTTGTAAATGTGTTATCAAAAAAGTTAAAATTAGAATCTAGTACCACGCCGCTACCTGTTGTAAAGCTTCCAGATTTAATCTTTTTAAAATAAAAACCGCTGGCGCTGAACCTCCAGGTTTTGGCATTTAAAAAAAGATCGGGTTCGAACCCGCAACCTCTCGAGAAAAGAGGGGGAAAACACACACACACATAAAAACACACAAAAAACACAACCTCTCGAAAAAAGAGAAGAAAAAAAAAGTTTCAGCGCAGAATCAAACCTGGTCATGCATGACCAAGAGTCGAACGCTCTACCAGCTGAGCCATTAGAGAATTGCTATGACGGAGTGTTTGTAAAGCATGTAAATCCAC
>JAWQFJ010002035.1:0-5000 GCA_034096865.1 Theodoxus fluviatilis
GGTAATGAGAGCAGCCCGATGACCAGGAGGTAAATATGCAGTTTGAGCAGCCAGAAATGGGTGCAAAGTCGCAAAGCAAAAAGGCACACTTACCTTTTACCAATGAAGGGGCCATGACGATGCATTCTGCGTGGCTTTTTGTGCCTTGCAACTTGTGCTGCGAGAAGAGCCCGGATTCACCACGCCTTTTCCACTGCAATCCCTGCATATGTGATACTTGCGTCTTTCATGTTGATGCACCTCCTGCGCCATTCTTGAGGAAAGTTGTAACATTCACCGATTGTTGTGAGGTAAAACTTCGTCTGGTGCAAACCTATGTCTTACTGCATCGTAGAGAGATTTTATAGTTGTTGTTTTTGCTGTTGTTGCTTGTTTTTTCTCTCCTTGGTTTTTAGGCAAACTTATTTACGAAAATTGTAATTACGGCATTCCGACCGGCCCTACTTTTCCTTACCGACTCTACATTATTTTCTTGATCATGCAAAAAAAAATCGACGGTAAACAATAAATTGTAGGCTGTCCCATCTTCCTCACGAGCACTAAATTAGTATTAAAATAGTTTTCACCAAAGATACATTTTAAGTTATGAACTACTGTACACGTGATATTTGTGAACACGCACACACAAGCACGCACGCACGCATGCACGCACGCACGCATACACGCTCACACGAACGCAAGCACACACGCACGCACGCACGCACACACACGCACGCACGCACGCACACACACGCACATACACGCACACACACAAACACGCACGAACGCACGCACGCATGCACACACATACGCACGCACGCACGCACGCACACACACACACACACACATGCACACACACATACACACACACACGCACACACACATACACACATACACATATATACACACACATACACACACACACACACATACACACACATACACACACATACACACACACACACACAGATACACACATACACACACATACACACACACATACACACACACACACACACACACACACACACACACACACATGCGCGCAATCTCATTTTGGCCTCTTTTTTAAAAAGTCAGTTCTACCTACCAGCCTGTTTCCCCGCGTGTTACCAAAGCCACAAGAATTATTGTTTTGTCTTATCAAAATATTTATTTTACAAGATTGCACGCACATTCGTGATTTATTTTCCTACTCACAGACAGAAACTATCAAGGGTACACATTTTCAAGTATGCGTATGTCTGACTACATGTTGTAGGAAAAAGCACTGTTTATAGAAAATAGGCGTTTTTTCTTCTCTTTTTTTCCCCCAACGACTTCACTCTACAATCTCCACACATCGAGAGTAAAATCCGAAGACAACAGGGACAGCTTTCATTAGTTGTCTTATCAATGCTATGGACATTCCACCTTAATCGGGAGGAGGCCAAGTTCTTCATTTGTTCGCATTTTCCTACACTTTCCAAGTTGTAGTAACATACAGCGGGGTGCATACTTCACCGTGCCACGGAGGGAGGTGCGCAATCCCTCTACTTGAAAGTGTTCGTTCAGTTTCTTTTACACTGTATCCACTGTATCCCATGTTTCCTTTTAAAACAACTCGGTGACAAGCGTGCGTGTGTGTGTGTGTGTATGTGTGTGTATGTGTGTGTATGTGTGTGTGTGTATGTGTGTGTGTGTGTATACGTGCACGCGCGCGCGCGCGTGTGTAAGTTCCTCATCAAACTGTAACTGAAATTGGGTTTTCACTGCTCGCCCGTAGGTTTAGACTTAGGATGAAGTGACCAGTAAGTAAAGGAGGACTATAGGAAAAACAGAAACACAACATTTAAAGAGACTAGAATAAAAGTATTGAAACTGTACAGATTACAGAAAGCCCTATGTATGTTATGGCGAGTAGGGGCGGCTCTGTCAGCCTGGTACCCCACTTCCCTGTGCCCAGCCTGGTACCCCACTTCCCTATGTCCAGCCTGGTACCCCACTTCCCTGTGTCCAGCCTGGTACCCCACTTCCCTGTGTCCAGCCTGGTACCCCACTTCCCTGTGTCCAGCCTGGTACTCCACTTCCCTGTTTCCAGCCTGGTACCTCACTTCCCTATGTCCAGCCTGGTACTCCACTTCCCTGTGTCCAGCCTGGTACCTCACTTCCCTATGTCCAGCCTGGTACCCCACTTCCCTATGTCCAGCCTGGTACCCCACTTCCCTGTGTCCAGCCTGGTACCCCACTTCCCTGTGTCCAGCCTGGTACTCCACTTCCCTGTGTCCAGCCTGGTACTCCACTTCCCTGTATCCAGCCTAGTACTCCACTTCCCTGTATCCAGCCTAGTACCCCACTTCCCTATGTCCAGCCTGGTACCGCACTTCCCTATGTCCAGCCTGGTACTCCACTTCCCTATGTCCAGCCTGGTACTCCACTTCCCTATGTCCAGCCTGGTACCCCACTTCCCTGTGTCCAGCCTGGTACCCCACTTCCCTGCTTCCAGCCTGGACCGGACGCAGGTACACTCACAGGGTACTTCACTCCATCACTATGAATGGAAAGACAATCTGCACAAACACACCCACACAAACACACACACACACACACACACACATATACACACACACACATTCACACATACACACACACATACACATAAACACATACACACACACTCACACACACACACACACACACACACACACACACACACACACACAACACATACTCTTACACACACACGCAAGTGCGCGCGCTTGCACGCACGCACATTTACATGCATATTCCCACATGCATACATTGTATACACAGTTTTACACACACATACACACTAACGCGCGCACGCGCGCGCACGCACGCACACGCATATTCAAACGCCAGATTATTAATAACAAATATGGCAAATCCATACGAGCAAATCTACTGAAATGCGTGGGATTGAGCGAGGGTTTGGGGGTGGGGATGGGGTGGGGGTGGGGGATGGGGGGGAGGGTGAGTGTGTGAGGGAGGTGTCACATTACAATGGAAACTTCAGTACTCCACACAAATGTTTCAATCTGCAACCGTTTGAATTTCTTTTTGAACGTTTTTGTATTCAACATGCTTGATGCCAGGGAAATTTTTGTTCAAAGTGGTAGCGAATTCTAAAGGCACCTGTGACCGGTCTTTCGTCGTGTTCCGAGCAGAACGGAAGTCCCAGAGGCACTCGCATTTTCGAAAAGAACTTGCGAAAACACAAAACACAACTTCTGTTACGAACCCTCTGAAACAAAGAATGTGTGGGTAAAGGTTGCAATAAAAGGATTATCTCGCTATCACAGCGTATGCACCGTGTACCAATAAGCATGTAATCTTTTCTGCGCGCAGATTTTCAACGACAAAGAGCCAGCAAGAGTTTCTTCCCTTGAATCGTTCGTCTGCTCCGCATGCGAAAATAAAAAAAACCCAGAATGCTATCAACAGACATTTCCCACCTCTCTCACTTCGTTTGTAACGTTTTTTCATCGGCATGCAGATGCCACGATCGTTATCTAGTTCAGCAAGGTTATCATGGGCGTTAGAGAGGAAAAAGGTCAGAAACCCTTTCCAACTGAATGGACGTAGATGTTTATTTCTATGATCATAGCTCGCAAAACCTTAAGTTCCGCATCGAACATCAGTTTGGGCTGACAGCAGAATGTCAGTATGATCGAGATCGTATTTTCGTCCCTAAGCCAACGGAGGGAATAAATACTGGTTTTGCCCGATAGACTTACTTCCCTTACCCTTCTCAAGGGAGGCCACCTGTTCCCAGCACCTCGTTTGCCTCGCTTTTCGGCTGCGGAGCGCATGCGCCGTCACGAAGAGAGAGAGCAAATTGCCCGTTTACTGCAGCCGGGGAAGGAAAAAGGCGCGTGCATAAATTTTACGCTCGATGTCGTTGTTCTCCGGCTGCCGCTGTCTGAGACGCGTGCTCGTGCATGACCTTTCGTAGTTTGGCGAGATACTTGTGTGACCGGGTGAAGTGAAGCCCGAAGTTTTTACATGGATTCTTTCTCTCTCCCCCTCTCTCTCTTCCCCCCCAGACATTTGTTCCCCTCTCCTCTCCCTCTATCTCTCTCCTCCTTCTATCATGTATCCTGCGTCTCAGACGGCCATGTTATATATATGTTGTAAGACCAGCCTACTATGTAGCTTATCAGCCTGGGAGGGTCCCAGTGCGCCTTCCCTTCTCTGTTTGTTAATTGAACTTGACATGTGACCTCGGACAGCTTCCCTCCTATCGTTCGCGCGCTATGCTTAAATTGTTAGAATCAAGAGACCAAGTTGATGCTTTCTCTAAATTAAGGCATCTGATTGCAATGGTGCAATATTCATTTGGTTGACTTTGTTATGCCTATCAAAGCAACACTTGGTGTGAATAATTTCGAGTAAGTATAAGGCAGCAATAAACATTTTTCTATCATTAGGAAAACACGACTCAGAAACAGGCTGAAATCCGCTACAGTGGATGGCAAGCCTGGCTCCCCTGAGGTCCGCGCATTTCTTTGATAAGGAGGGACTGTCGGCAGGTCGGGGGAGACCCCCACCACCAGTCTCTTGGGAGGGACCCCATACCATCTGGGGGAGAGATCACTGTCACCACTGTCTTGGGTTGGTCCAGGCCATTATCATCAGGCCTCGGACCAGCCAGGGGCTCCTGTACCCATGGAAGAATAAAGTTGTGGAAAGCAAGTACGATTTGTCTCGTACCTGCGCCCTGCTCCCATCATGCCTCATGCCACACCATCACACTTGTTTCCTCCCTGCGCCCTGCTCCCATCATGCCTCATGCCACACCACCACACTTGTTTCCTGCCTGCTCCCCGCTCCCATCATGCCTCATGCCACACCATCACACTTGTTTCCTGCCTGCGCCCTGCTCCCATCATGCCTCATGCCACACCATCACACTTGTTTCCTGCCTGCGCCCTGCTCCCATCATGCCTCATGCCACACCATCACACTTGTCTCCTACCTGCGCCCTGCTCCCATCATGCCTCATGCCACACCATCACACT